>JAQIWI010001168.1:0-18524 GCA_034698825.1 Deuterosminthurus bicinctus | reverse complement strand
AGATGAAGTCCCTTCGGTCGTGATGAAGCTCATTTCCGTTGGTCATTATAATTCCTTGCCGATATCTCCTCCAAATAATTTCATCCTGATTGCATTACTATGAGCCGCTTCCATGCAATAAATCTGTTGTAACTCCATACACAAAAATGCTACTCATCAAAAGCCTTTCAATCATTTTGTCTGCCATTCGTTGATCGTCTTGAAAATATTTTCAATGGAGTCGGTTCTCTCTGTATTGTCTGATGATTAATTAAATAAATCTTATTCTCATCTATGTACCATCCGGCGCATGAAGCCTGAGGTGAAATGCACTAAATTGGCTCTTTTTGGCTTTCACAAGCTCCAGCAAGCTTCTTTGTACATCCAACTGCAAAAGTAATGACAGGCGCGGGTGTTGCAGGATGCAGCTGAGATTCCGGGGCCTCCTTTTCAAAGACTTTGACTTTAATTGTGGAATGTCCCTTCCGAATCTGAGGCTCACTCTTTCCTCGTTTTTTCTGTCGCATTCCCTTGTGATTGATGTTAATATGATTTGTCAAGTAGTGCTTTAAAGCAAAGGACTTGCCACAAAGGTCACAAGTAAAGGGTTTCTCTCCTGTGTGCAGTCTCTCATGATTCTTCAGCTTCTCACTTGCCCTGAATCCCTTCCCACAAAGCTTGCAAACGAAGGGCTCTTTCCCTTCATGAATAAGCATGTGCTGAACCAGCTGTGGCGACCGCTTGAACTTCATATGACAAAGTTGACAAGAATAACTTTTGTCCTCCGTGTGGCACAGCATATGGCGGTTCAACATGGACTTGGACTGAGCCCCTGCTCCACAATGTTCACAATGCAGTCGAAACTTCTTCTCATGCACGGACATAATATGCTTCATCAAAGATGACCCTTCATAGTAAACCTTTTCACACTGATCACACTTAAAGGAATCTTGAGATTGAGGGTCGGTTCCATGACGCTTGATGTGAATTTGAAGACGTCGTTTGGTGCAATAGCTCTGGCCACAAATTTCGCATATGAAAGGTCTTTGGCCGGAGTGCTGGTAGAGATGAGTTTCCAAAGCATAAACGCTGCTGAAAGTTTTTGAACATTTATCACAAGAAAACTTGAGGAGACTGCCTTCGCCACAGTGAGTTTTTGCTTTATGGTATAACCGTTTTCTTTCTGACAGGAAAATCTTGTCACATTTATCACAAGGAAAATTGACGACAATTTGATTATGGAGTTGGACATGTTCTTGCAACTGTCGCCTGAATCTAAAATGCTTATCGCACTGGGGACAATCGTATGGATTGGATATTCCTTGGTGCTTACGGCGGATGTGTGCATTCAATTTGTCTTGAGAATGAAATATCATGAAGCATTGGCTGCATGGGTGCGCCGAGGGGCACGAAGATTCGCTCATATCCAAGGTTCCAGGTTCCAACGGTCTGTCTCCATGCCATCGTTTTAAATGCCCTGCTAATTTGCTTGGTTTCTCGAATTTTCTGTTACATTTTGAGCATTCGTAAGGATTTAAGACACCTGAAAGTGGTAAAATTAATTAAATTATATTATTAATTACATACTAAATAAATAATAAATATAATTCCACTACCTTTATGTCGCTTCAAATAGTGGACATCTCGCTTCTGTTGCGTTGGAAAACCTTTGCGGCATTCAGAACACTTGAACGATGGTGGTAAAGATTTTCCATGAGACACATTCTTACGAATCTCATTCCTGGTCATTTGTTGTCCCGTCCGACCTGCAGACTTCCCAGTAGTCGGTTTCATTCTATCCTTCAAAAACGTCGTTCTGCTTCCTCTAGGTCTGAGTGATCTTCCTACAGGTTTGTCCACGACATCGATACTACAATCTATATCACTGACTTCAGCGCTTGTGGAAGTTTGAAACTTCCAATTCGGATTGCTATATTCCTCCGTTGATTCTTCATCTAGATAAGTTCGCTGCGAAAGCATTTCGTTTGTAAGCCGCTGCTCATCTGCGGAAACTACAACGTAGCACTTGCTACAACCTACAGGGACACCACAAGACCATTGAAACATTGAAGTTAAACAATTGGATCCCATTTAAATAATCTATGCAATTTCTCTTAAAAACTTACATTCGATCAGAGATTTTCGAAGACGACCGGCTGGGTGAGACTGTCCGGCACAAAAGGATCTTCTGAGTGTACCAGTGAGCATTCGTGCTAGCCCTTTTAACACTTCTTTAAGTTGTTCCAATTTAGCTATCACAGCAGCCGCATCTTCTACATGAGATTCGCAAGTTTTACAGTAAACAGAAGATTGTAAATATTCTTGCTCAGCATCGTTGACGACCGCTGTAGGAACTCTCAATGATTTACACAGAGCTTCTATCAGATGCGGTTTTCCCGGATGGTTAACTCGAAAGTTTTGGAGACAAAGCAGGCACGAGCGGGTTTCTGATGATGGTGGCATCATTTGAATTTCATTTAGTTCATAATATTAAGCTTGATAATAAGCTGAGAATTAGATTCTAGAATTTTTCATTCATATAATCGACCCTCTTAGCATTTCCTTCCACATCCACAATTCTGGCCGTAGGAAGACCTGGTCAAAGTCATATAATGAAACAAAGATACCACATGAAATATTCCTCTTTATTGTACATTAAACTTTATAATTTACCTTATAATGCCAAGCGATGATTCTCAAGTTATTCAAAAACCAAATTCTGATTTTTTCTTCGACTTAATTAATTGGCGCTTTTATTTTCAAACTTTTTGGAGTGCTCATGAAGCGCCAATTTTCAAATCGTTACAACAAGTGAAATGCAACGCAAACAGCAAAATTAAAGACGATTTGTGTCGCATTCGTAAGCAAGTCCCGATTAATTAACTTTGAAGTGAATTAGTTTGCCTGAGTGAATCTTATTCATGATTAGTCTTGTGTGCTTGGCATGATTTTCCGTACGAAAGGTAAGTGGCAAATTGCTGTCAGTTACGGCTAAGGACTACTCTATAGGTGAGTCTCAATTCGGTATCACCTGGAGCATAAAATACATTGCAGACAGTTCAAGTACAGGTTAGTATCCTGACTAAAATATAGACCAGAAACTTACACAAGTTTAAAGAACATACTGAGTTGTACTATTTTCATTCTGTAGGGTCCAATATGGACGCAACAATCGACTTGTGTGAAAGCGATAATGAAGGAAACAAGACAGAGATCGAAGTAATCACCCTTGACGATAGTTCTTGCACTACGCCCTCGGTTCAAAATCCCTTCATTAAACCAAGACCAAGAAGATCGTCGAAAAGAATAAAGTTAGAACGAAATAATGTGAATGACGACAGTGGAAATGAAGATGATGATGACGACGACGTAGAGATCATCTCTGTTCAGAGAGTTAGACCGAAAAAAGCGCCAGATTTTATTCCATTAGTGCGGAAGACCTTGATGAGTTCGCCGTTCGCATACCGAAGAATTTCTGCCAATTCCCGAGTCAAGAATGATTTCCTCACAGGTGGAGTACTAACCAACACGCGGAAAAGTAAAAAATTTAAGAAGAAGAAGGCGAAAACGATGGGACGAAAGAATAATATCAATAAGAATCAAACACCGACGAGAATTGCCGCAGACCAAAAGAAGAAGAAGGCAATGGCAGGACAGGTCAAGCAGATACTTCGGAGTCAGGAACATGCTCAGAATGAGGCCAAGGTAACAGGGCCACGAAAAAGAATCATGCGAAGGAGAGATGTGCCTTTTCAAAATAGGAAGCATAAATTTCGTGTGGAACCATTCTTTCCCAAGCCAACTAAGATTCTGAGAGACTCCAAACTGTCAGTAGTTAATTTTTCTAGTATCACACAAACCACAAGAATATTCGGGACTGAGTTGAGTGATGGTGTGAAAACTGAAGGTGAAACTGCTGCTACCGGTGCTGTTAATATATCTGAGGTTGAGGTCGGGGCTTCAACACCCGACTCTACTCAAAACAACTGTGATTCCTCGGGAAATGTGGAACCACAGCCATCATCATCAACATCTTGTGGGTATTCTCAATTTGGTTCAAATATTTATGATCCAGAAGGCAAACAAGATAGAAGTAAGGGCAGCCTTCGGCCGATAGTTATCGACGGTAGCAACGTAGCGTGGGCGTAAGTTTCATAGAAATCTTTTTCAATTGTTACATGTAATTTAATGCGAAAAGCCGTTTTTATTGAAATGGTTAACTTGGATATTTCAGGCATGGAAATAATGTGTCGTATTCAAGCAGAGGGATCAAACTGTGTTGTGATTATTTCCGACAGCGAGGGCACACAGTTGTAGCATTCGTGCCAAGATTCCGGCATAAAGTCACTCAGTCACAAGATCCTCAGATTTTAGATGAATTAGAGAAGCAAGGAATCGTTAAATTTACTCCTAGTCGCGAAGTTGCCGGCGAAAGGATAAGCTCCTACGATGATAGGTAAGTAAGTTCCTTATAGTTTGTGACATTTAAAATGAAAGAATTACTTAACAATTCAATACTAGGAACAATGTGAATAATAATAAGTTTCGTCTTAGGTTCACAGTCCAGTATGCAGCAGAAGTAGGGGGTATCATCGTATCTAACGACAATTTTCGTGATATTTTTGAGGAGCAACCATTATGGAGAGATACGATCCGCAACAGGTGCCGAGCACACTATACTTTGTCTATCCGTATGTATATTTGTATGCATCTTAACACATATATTTTTTTTATTTTTCTGCAGAATTTTACAGTACATTTGGGTCTCACCAACTTGTATAATGTTTCCTCCTGATCCTCTTGGCGTAAAAGGCCCTCCTTTGGACGAGTTTCTGCGGTTTTGATCCAAATCAGTGGAGCTGACAAACTTTTCACATGATATCATAGGCTGAATCGCACTCTGATTTTCTTCTATTTTCCCTTGGAGTCTTATAAATTTCTGAGAAACTTGATGATGAATGTCTGAAATATGTGGAATTCTTATAACGTCCAGATTTTCCAGTTCAATCTGACTGACCATTGAATTCATTTCGATTACCGCATCATCATTATTCTGAACATAGAGCCCTTTCATACTGTCCAAAACATCATCGTTTAAAATTCTTGTAGAAACTCTCGATGAATGTGCTTATCATTTAATTATTGACTTTATATCAAGACCTACATGCTACAAAAATTACTGACGGATGTGAAAATTCGTTGACAATAAATCAGGTTGTTGTACTTTAAGTTATGAAATGTACTTCCCTGCAAAACGTATGAGACGTCTGGTCGGAAAAGTGTGAGATGAAAAATGCACATGGACCGCCAACGTTTTTCTATGAATAAATAATATTTTCATAAATTTAAAAACAAACAAGTGGTTTTAATTTTCCAAATTACTGTTGGAAGTGGTAAACTAAAATTTTCAGGTAGTCTGGCGGAAATTTTAGTGCGGAGGCAGTGGTGTGGTGTGGTGACTGCGGGGATTTCAGAGGTACAGATTTGTCCAGGTCATGTACTTATAGCACAATGTTTTAAATTACACCACAGATTTTGATTTATGGAATGAAGGTGAGCACCGACCATATATCAACTGTGTGGACGACAGGTGGTTAGCGTGGAGAATGCAATAGTTGACTTCGGTTGTAGTACGTATGTTGGAGGGAGGAAGAATCCGAGTGCATCAGGAACAAGGGTTGCACTGGTGGAAACAGGTTTGGATTATTAAGATGGAGGGCCCTCAGAATCATCAATTTCCAAATTCTCTTCATCCGAGTCCGGGAGGGAGACAATTTCCGAGTGGTCTATACGAGATTGCCTCATTAATATTGGACGACAGGACAGCTCAGTTCTCAACTTAGGACGACTTCTTCCGCCGCCAACACCGCATTCTGCCAGGGAAGGACTTCGGAAGACAACGTGATCCTCACTTCTGGCAGAATGTGAGCGACCTGATGAGCTTGGGGAATGAGTGCGATCATCACATTTGGGACGAAAACATTGTGGGGAGGTGCGGCTGATGGCGGAGAGCGGGCTGAGGGCGGAAGTGCTTGGAAAGGAGTCCGAAGATGGCGGAGATGACGCGGGGGAGAAGGCCCCGCTCCCGTTTATCGAGCCATTGGGCAAATGAAGCTCGACTGTGGCCGGCTCAAAGTGGACGTTCAGGTTGGTCGTGGCGCATTTAATCCCTTGACGACCAGAGATACTGCTGACACATTGAGCTTTGGGGTAAGAACAAGTTGGATGATAATGATTCCTCGTATCTTCGCACTGATTACTATTATCTCTCTTGCTGCTGCTTAGGTCCGCATTAGGCGACGAGGCTTTGCCCTTGGCAATGCAAGATTTTGGCATCGTACTTTGACTACGCAGGTCCTTACTGGAGCTGTATAGTGATGAAGCCAAGACAGTTACATTCTTGGCCGAACTGCTCATAGCTCGAGATTTGGACGACGATGCGGACGTGGACATCTTGCTGGCAGAATGAATGAAGGTGGATGGGGAATAAATTGGACAGTCCACGGACATGGTTTGTCTCAATCCACCTCGTGGGCCTGAACTAAACGGACCACGTGGTGCAGCTGAAGAGATCTTCATTTTGGGGAGGACTGATGCTCGTCTTGCTGTAGGTCCTGCTTGACCCTCCGCTTCTTCTGTCAGTCTGTCCGCGTCGTGACCTTCAGAAGCAGCTGCGAGCAAACTTGGAGCGGAGGGACTGCGGTGAAATTGGTCGTCTTTAGAGGAACCTGTACGTATGGTGCTGGAATAAACAAATACATGAACATTAAACCAGGTCGAGAAATTTTGGGGGTCTTCAGAAAGTTCATTAAAAACTCATAAGGATAAAAAAAAGTTCAACATTCATCCCACTCACCGTGAAAACTTTTTGAAGGTCTCAAAAATAGATTTTTTATCGAAAATATGAAGCGCTGGGAAGGACGTAGTGGTAACGGAGGGCTCTTCTATCGTCTGACTTCCCACACTCCGCACATCCAAACTCCTCGCCCGCGTCCTGTACGGATTCGTATACAATGCCGTGCCACTTCTCGCACCAGTATAAGAGGCAGGTCCTACTTTAGCAGCACTATCCCTTGCCTCGAACGTTAGCACACAAGTGGCGACAATAATGAAACCTGCAAATAATTTGCCATGAGCAGACTGATTGGAATCTCTGAACGGCCTCATTTCCACCGTGTATAATCTTGTCAATGAGTAATATTAGAAGACGTAAGTGTTGAACATAACATCTCTCTGTTTAAAGTGAATTGCTATTGTCTACACATGTAGTGACTGGAGCCACAAAATTAGATAAAGGAGGAGACTGCGGAAAGGAGAATGAGACATCGTCATCAGATCATTTCACTTACTACCGACCTACTTTTACTTTTTTCTCTCCCAGAACATCTACACCCAACAGCAAATAATGAGACGGTTAAAGACAGAAAGGAGGAGAGCGTGCGGAAATTGGAAAGATTCTCTGTGGCTGTTCGGAGCAGGAGGGATGTTGGGAAAGGAAGCAGACGGAACGAACGTGTTACCTCCTATTCCCATGACTATAGGGCCAGCATAGGAAAGTTTGCTGAAGCGGATGTGTGATGTCCTTGACTCGTTATTATAAATGTATGATCTGGAAGCTACAGCTGTCGTTCCATTGCTCCCTCCGTCCAGAAGTCCATCAGCTTGGAAACCTGTTGAACGGACCAATCAACCGATTGCATTATAGATCCCCACCCTCTCCCAACAACTTACACGCTCCTTATTATTATTATATATAAAAAGAAGAAAGAAACAAGTTCCCATGTTTCTTCCCAGTCACACCATTCTTTTATTCTACAGCCACATATTTATTTCATAGTAAAAAGAAAGTAACTGGACGAGGTCTATATGTGATAATTGGAATGTAACTGTAACCGGTAAAAGCTCCTTTCTAATCTCAAGGGCCCACCCAAAGCCCAACCTTCATGCCAGTTTCAGAGAGCTCTCACCCGGCTCCTCACCCCCTCCCCCCTCCAAGTTCTGTTTACCTTTTGACTAATACATGGGAACCAGGAGCAGAAGGAGGAAACTGTACGTATAGTAAGTATATATGCTTCTTCTAGAATTTTCAACGCCATTGTGTTTCACCAACCTAGACCATAATACTGAGCCATTGTACGAGTCCCTGCAGACTGCATCAATTACAACCAACCTGCTGCCATGAATAGACTATGAAATCTCGAGTAACGTGACCCAGCCAGGACGACTTGATATACTACGTGAGCTCATAAGAAGACATTCAGCCAAGAGGAAAGAGACGGAGAGAGTTCGATAAAGAGGATTAAAATGTTGAGCAAAATACTTGAGCCTTACTATTAAAATCTGTGCTTTTCAATAGGACTCCAGGGAGAGTTTTCTCCGGTAGGAAGTCACTCTGAGAAGGGGAAGAGACGTGTGAGTGTGTGTGCAAAGTGAACTTGTACTATGTGGAGATAGTAAGAAGAAAGTGCTATCCGGCACATCATGAGGGATCGGTAGGTAGGCTTAACTCAGCTATATGCATCCTCACGCTACACTTTACTGGATCCTCCAAAGCTTTTGAAGAAGGAGGAGGAGGAGGAGGACGCTGAGAGAATCCTACCTGAATTGACTTATATGCCAGAGCACCTGTACACAAGCTGCCGTCCAGCCAATCATATGTTTGTATTTTATATTTTCCTCACTGTTTGGATACTGCTGAGTAAAATACACGAAAAGAATCCTGCTAGGAAAAGGAAAGCTCCCTGTAGGCTCAAGACTTTGCTTGTAATGCCTTTGCTGCTATATATGTGCAACATCTGTCGCATGGTCAAAGGGGAATGAATACCTTCCGGCTGACTACGTGACTCTGTGTGTTTCATAGAAGAAGAACAAGAGAAAAAAGAGTAACAAATGCCCATGTACTTAAACCCCTCTCTCTACCCTCAGCTTTCTCCGGAGATTTAGATCCACCCGTACCTATTGATTTTTACCCTTGTGAGTGTCTTGGTTGAAATTCCTTGTTTACCTTTTCTCTTTCCATCGCTCGTCAAAAAAAGTTTGAAGGACTCAATTGTTGCCTTTCTGTCAGGCATATCCAGACGGACGTGAGCATTAAACGAAGGACGGGTATGCGTAACGCTATGAAGGAGGCAAGTCTCTGAATCATTACACATGTTCAGAAGAAATAAGAAGAAATCCCCCAGCCGTGGAGGCTCATGAAATCAAGCTTGGGTTAGCTGAGAAACGTCTACTCTCACGTCTGCCGTCCTAAATGTCTCAGAAGGTGAACTAGAAGGTTGGTAAAAGAAGAAAATGAGGAAGAAAGAAAGAGAGAGAGCTGAAAAGTGAGACTAGTATGATGCCTGACTGAACTTGTTCCAAGTGCTCATGCATTATTTACATTTTGCTAAATACTTGAGCACCTTCTCCACTGCGGCCATTACAGGAGCAAGAAGTAAATGCGACCGCGGAATGAGTCCTTGGCTGGATGAAAGCTGTGGGAAGAATCCAACATCATCCCACTGCCTACAGTATAACAGAGTGAATGTTGAAAGTAGAACTGGTGGAGCAATAATGGCATTGTACTCTTTCCAACAGCCTCCATCAAAGTGCCATTATTTCAACCGCCTCTCCGCCTACCCCAAGTGCGTCCGCCTCATAAAAGTGCTCCACGTCAATCTGAACACTATGTGGCTGGGTGGTAGCATTATTCATGCAGTACAAACTTCTGGCTTCATGATCCCTCGTTCTTGCACATACACAAGCTCAACCACATACGTCTGCTTGTGTAATGTAAACGATCGTGACATTTACTGCAGCTTGATCAAGTTACATGATACCACATGAAATTACTCGGGTCATCATTAGTTTGAATTACAACGGATTTTATAGGAGAGGGAAGCAGGTGCGGAGTTTTATGTGAACATGCATTAGTTGAGTATTGATTTCAATGGATCATATTGCGCGAGGAAGCTGCTGCTGCTGCTGCTTTTGCCTGGGACATCAAGGGGCAAATCATATGCACTTTTCAACATGCGTAACTTCCCCTTCCTGTCTTCCTCACTTTCCATCTCCCCTCCTCAGCACTGCCATCATATCCTTTCCATTTTCTCTCAAGGTCCAATTATTGAAGCCTTCGACATGTTGTGACACTTTTTTATGTGCCAAACTGAACGCTATGAGGAAATCCAAATGAATTTGCGATGGGTGAGGGGCCAGGTGTGTGTGTGTGTGTATTTGAGCTACTGTGCTCCACTATACATCCCACTCATAGATATATTTTTATACATTTATATGCATTTGTGTGTTTTTCTGTCAAGTTGCTTCGTATTTCTATACCTGACGTGATCCTACATGTGTGTCAAGTTTTTCTACGTACATACTAGAGTATGATGCATGATTCTTCTGTGTGTGTGTGTGTGCGTGTGTGTGTGTGACTTTAAGTGATTAATATCCGGAAGATGCGCGTCTTTCACATCACAACGTCTCCTCCTACGTCTGGATTTCATGAGAGAGTGGTAGGAAGCAATACTTTTAAGGGTGGAAGTGTGGGCGAGAGAGCATTATGTCTCCAGTGGAGATCATCAATATATCTCGCTTTATGGCACTTACATTCTTCACTCCATCATTGAATGTACATTGTGAAGGGGGGAAAAGACGACGAAGTCACGTTTTCTCATCGCATAATCCCATTCGCATCATGATTGCCCAAGAATTCTGCTCTTTCCACAACAACAGCCTTCGGAGAAAATGACAAAGCTATTTGAAACGTGAGAACAGGGCGCTGTTAATGTCCACTACGTGTCAGAATCACGTGAAAAATATAAAAGGTTTGACAGGAATGGATGTTTTCTTCGACAGAGTCGATTAGCACAAGCTAACTGCAGGCGGGCCCGAATATTCTGTCCGCTTTGAATAATGTAAACGAAAGGCTAAGTGTAGAGCATGATTTGCATAGCAAAAGGAAGGAAGAAATTCAATTTCCATGAGAATATCCATTAAAATGTAACGAAGAAATTCTCCTGTCTCTTTCACCTCTCACTCTCATCCATCCTCCTGCTGCTCGTCTTTCTATGTCTCTCACCTCACTTTCCCTTCCAGCTACTTTTTCCTGGTGTGATAAACAAGTTTAAAAAAAATCACTATGGCGCCCATTTATTCCACACGCCCTTAGTGTAGTAGAACTCCAGTAAAACGTGAACTAATTAGTTATTAGTTACTCTTTTCGACACTCTGGGTCCGGAAGTTCAGTGTCAGCTAATTTCTTAATTTCGTTACATCCTTCATCACGTTGAGGCATGTTGAAAATACGTAGAGCTTTTAATTACGTTGTTTAAGGGGCTGTCGACGTCGAGCTTCACGATCTCTTCATTCATCATCATCATCCAAGTTTATTTAACTGGGACACAGTAGCGAGAAGAAAGAGTTTGTCTATAGTATAGTTCCAACTCCGCATTCCATGCCGATGTAGTGGTAGAAGTAAGGTCTGCAATAGCTCTGAGCTTCCCCTTGGAAATAGTCCAACCAGTACGCCGCGCTTGAATTATGAATCATTTTCCACCCGTCCAGTAATTTCTGCGATCTTTCTAATACGCGAATATATTATGCCATACTACGGAACTTAACATTCGTGGCGGGAAGAGAACACATGTTTGGTTATATTCATTTACGCTTCCTAACTATTAATCTGACGGAAGGTTATGCAATAGAAACAAGTACATATTATGATTGATTCAACAGGGTCTTACCCAATGTGGACATGACGGCTCCGATGGAAAATAAGAGGATTCCAAGGAAGAGTGCTTGGCAGGCGTGCCAGAGGCAGTTTTTTGACATTTTACCTCTCATCCCCTGCAATAATTATAAATAGCGTAATTTGTCTTATCAAACAACCCAATGCAAGGCTCAGGTTTTCCACGTTCCATTCCAGGCTTACATTCAAAGCAAAGATGCAAATTAATTGCTAAATAACAGTGGGAAATTATGCAGACAGTATGTAGAGAGAGTTTGAAGGTACAAAAGCAATGGAATTTCAAAGCCAGAATAGAGCAAATCACGCCTGAAGTAATGGTTAAGCTGGTGGAATCGTTGATGGGTGTGAATGAAATATCATGATTCAAAACAGTTATTTTCAAAATGTCAACGGTTTCATTCTGATTTAAAAAGAGGAAAGAATTTGCGAGATGAGTTTATTCCCCGAAAACGTTACCATTTTTCTGACAACTCAAGAATCCAATTTTGGATTGAAACTCGGACTGCGCCGCCGTAACTCTTAAAGAATTTCCATCTCGAGATGCTCTCGAAAATTTTGTGGACAAAAGCTGCAGACCTGAACACTCAACATTTTTGTTGTCTACCGTATTTTTCCACCTCATTTCCTATGTGAATTCATTGTGTCCGCTGAGCTCAATGGTGCGTATGATTTCCAACGTGGCTTTTAAAAGTCGTTGCATATGAATTTTACCTATTGGTGATTCTGGCTCAATTTAATATCTTTCCACGTTGTCCTTTAGCAACATCATTCCCTTTCGGCCTTGCTGTGTACCTACGTATTTCCTCTAGAAGGTACAACCGTCCAAGAATTTAACAGAATATACACGGGTAATTGTGTGGACTTGCTAGCTCGCCCATTAAAAAATAGTTTCTGTTGGATTTTGAACGAATGTATTTGAATGGCCAATGTGCGTATACATGTAAATGAATGAGATTTTTCCTCTCCTCGCTTTTGTATGAGTGCTTGTGTGTGCGATGTATTTTAGTCCTATTTGACTCAATGTATTTTACTTCATTTTACTAATTTACAAATTAATTCTTACCTTAAGTTTAACCTAATTAAGATGTGCCTATAACCTTCCATTCTATATTTATGCCACTTGTCCGCCTTATATGTATTATATATGCTCTGTATCTATTCCTATCGGTCCTGAGATCTCTTTCTCTCTCAGTAGCTGACATCCGTAGGATTCGTCTTAGCTCTTGGGCTGTGAAGACGTATCAGTTTTTACTCCGTTTATTCACTGGTTTTGCTGCTTACTATTACAATGAATGAGTTGGTTGTGATTGGCACAATTAACCATCCGCTTTTTTGAATTTTATACCCGCATCATCTCCCCATAAGTTTCGGCCTGTGTGTGAAGTGTCTTAATTTACAAGTTCACCATTTTCCCCAAGTCCTACCAGCCTTCCAAAGCCATTTCCTGTCCCTTTCCCATCGACACACATCAGTTTCTCTTATCAAAACGATCTTCCTGTCCACTTAGAATTATCGCAAGGCACAAAAAAAGCAATCATAATAACATAGGTAACAGTCGTCCTACCAAGAGGCAGCATCATTACAAGTATTAGGACAGATGATAAAGATCCCGCACAAAAGTAATTTAGCCCAAAGCCTCCTTCTCTTGCAGGAGCGTTGACGTAATTGACAAGTAAAAATACGTGACATGGACTTAAAAAGTTGTGGGACAAAGCCACCATTGTCATGTAAGCAAAAAAAGGGTCCAAAGGGACCTACACTAGCTCTCACAAACTTTACTCATTTCCTCCTCCTCCTCATCCGCCCATACAAAGATACGAAAAAGTTCAGAAGAGCAAGGACAAAAAAGTACTCCCATAATGCAGTTAGGCAGGCTGAAAAATATACTATTTGAATCCAACAATATGAAGAAGTCAGCTTATATTTCAGGTAGACAGTGAGATCCAATGGGACTTGGTCTATCTAACCAGCTCGCACTTGCTGAAATGGAGGAAGTTAAGAGAACAAGGGAAGCACTTTGCCCTCACGCTGGAATATAATTGACAACAATTATTGACTGACAGGCCCACCGGGCAAAGGCGTTGGTAAGTTTGGGTCTGCAAACAAAATCAAATCCTGTGCCAACTCTCGTAAGGCCAAAGGGCATTTTCCGCGTTTATTTCCAATGTACACTCAATCTCCCACTCCTCGTTTCTCTAAATTTATTATGGACCAAATTTTTCCCTAAAGTTTGCCGCCGGTCGCTTTCAGAATTCACGAAGCAGTCTAGAGGATCCTTGAATAATAATCAACTTACTATGCACAAAGAATATACCACTAAGCGACTCAACTGGTGGCTAATAGCACCGATGAGAACGAACACATTCTCGGTCCTTGCTGACAATGCAAGCACTAAGTAGTTCCCTTACCGACGAGACAGATTGATGAGTGAATAAGTCAAAGGAATTACCAGCTACTTTCTCTACGTCCGCTTTATTGTCCACAGAATAATAATGTGAGCGACGGTACGTACAAAAGTGGGGAGAAACAACAGGTGGTATTTTCACCACAGGGCTCCATCACCACCAGCTGCTTTCACAGACACACAAACTCATTTCCATCTCAAGACTGACTGAAAGACATGATACCACTTTAAGCGATAGAATTCCTCACTAAACCCGCGCCTGATTTCTTCAACTAGATTAGCTTTCAACTTTGCCATCCCTCTGACTGCGCAATGCTGAAAGTAAAGGATTGCCTAAAGCCTCCCAAAGGATCATGCTAATGTGTATTCTTATTCCGAACACACGATACTCCAACACTTTCTACTTGAATTGGTGAAAGCATCCAAGCGAATGGCTGCTCCCACGTCGGTTTGAGTTTTCATCTTGCCTCTTATTACGCTCCAAATACATCATGTCAAACATGTGGAGCAATGTGACTTTGATGGATGGGCTTATTAGGGAAATGAAAGCTCAATTCCGCTTCTACCTGCGCAGCAAATTTCCACTGTCAGCAGAGAACATGGAGCTAGAGAGAGAGAGAGATTGGAAATCTTATAATTCCACTACTCCATTCAATTCCTCGTGCACATTAAATTATCTGTTACATTCTCAATAAATTCCCTTGCATTAACTCTCTATCTCCGTGGAAGAGGAAATGATCTCTTTCCATCTATTTCTGATGCATTTCTAAGCAGTCTTGGGCTTGCCTTTGTTCTGAAACTTCTTCTCTTGTAGGACATTCGCGACATAAAATGTATTTGGAAATGATAATCAAATTTAATGTGCATTATGAGCATATTGGTAAAAGTAAAAATGCGAGGAAATAGTGGATGAAAGCAGGCAAAGTAGACGTCCGCAGAGAAATACAGAAGGAAAACAATCAGGATGCATGCAACAGAGTGGAGAAAGTTGAAAGAAGAGAAAGCGGCAGGCGGACGTTTGAAGGAAACGAGAGAAATATCAATAAAAACGATGAAAGCCAAATGCTCGGCTAAGCAAACCATCTCATTCTGTGTGTTCCATGGCAGTGAGTCAGTCTGTTGGAAATATGGAACAAATCCTTTATGGAACTTTCTCCAGTGGAAAATCATATTTTTCGACTAAAACATCTCCGTAAAGGATGCATAGATGGAAAATATATGAGGCTGGCGAAAGCGGATGTTGTTGGATAAGGAAAATAAAATGGACTGCCAGTCTAATGCGCAAAAGTCCACACATGTTGATAATATGTTCCCGTTCTGTACAGAAAAAGTCCTACAGACACAAACACTACATGGCAATTTACTTTTTCCCTTTCGCATTTTCCCACATCCCGATGGGGCTTGTCAGTTGTTTGGAACGCACAATATATATTCCCCTGTACAAAGCACAACAGAAAGACGTACACAATTGGTCGTACTGAACACAGACATGACGTTGCACGTAGCAGGACGACGACGACGATGACGAGGATAGGAAAAATTGGAGAAATCTTGATTGCTGTCACACAAGCTTACCTGAATATTAGACATGACCGGAGGATTGGTACTGTTTTGACGACGTTTGGAGCATGTTGTTGAGCGAATTCGAGCAGAAGGAAGGACGCTGCAGCGACGGGAACTCGCCCGATACCTATTTGACATCATCTTGTCGTCGACTTTCTCTATAAGTTTCAATACAACTTTCACTCTTACCCTCTCCCCGCATCTAATCCCCAAGAAAAAATGATCTATGCCTTTGGAAAACTTGTCTAATTACGCTCTTCCCTCATCCTTCCTCGTCCTAGTTTCCTTTCATTAGGCCATCTTTCCAAATCCATCCAAGCCGATGGTAGAATACCATGCTCCTTCATTACATACAAGACTTTCTCCCTATCAATACGCCCGTCCTTCACCGTCCTCTTCAACAAACTTTCTTATGGCCAAAATTTCCTTTCATCTCATCAAGTCAGAGGATTGAATATGAGCCGTTCTGCCTTCTCCTCTCTGCGTTCATGATATTGATCGAAATTGCATCTCGTAGTCATTAAATTAGTCTCTATTCACGCCTCTATCCAGCTGTCGTCTAATTTTCTACTCTTATGCACACCTACCTACCCTCTTTCTATACAATCTCTACTCATACGATGATCAACTAGGAGACCAGCATGGGGAGGAAGCACATTATATATTGCATAAAGTCATGCCACAAGTTGCCACGCAGTCTTCATTCAAATACAAACTTTCTCCGCCATTGTGTTTTAACAATGAATTCAAAGGTCTGTATTCAACTAGTTTATCTTTAACAGGACTGGACAATATGGACATTCGAAGCTTATCGGAAAAAGTGGAAGTTGGATGGTGAAAGTCGGAAATACGAGGAAGATAGTTTCTGTCATATTTGCAAGCGAGGTTCATGCATATAATCTACGAGAGAGTTGAATTTTCTGTCTACTTCCTCTATAATAATTCAACGAATATAGAGACAGTAGATTTCATTGACAATTTACATGTAAACTTTGGTTTTGAATAAATCAAAAGGTAAATTTTAGATGCTGACATGAATAAAAAACGTACACAATTCAGCTGCATACATTTAGCATGTAAAAATATGCATCATAAATGCAAACTGTCAAATATAAAATTGTAATTTATGCTAGAAAGATAATGTCGAAAATATGTGGGATAATTAATTATAATGCTTCCTAAAATGGAGAAAACGTATAAATGATGATTTAAAGCTACTCTTAAAATGCATAAAATTGGAATAATAGTGCTGGAGAGAGCTACAAACTCTACCTTCGGGCATCAAGAAATGGTACGCGTTAAGGGTTTATTCCTTGCATTAAGTATTCAAGTTATGACCATGCGATGTATAAGTCTTTCATAAAAGTGCTCTCCTTAAATTTAGTTTCACCAATACCTGGACAGTCGAAAAGTTTGAATGAAATGACTTACGGAAATTCGTTATTATCTTACAATGCCCTTCACATTTGAAAACACTGTCACTCTTCCAAAATCCAAGAATTCGCTAGCACCGTGGAAGAAAACAGAAGCTCCATGCTGTCCAAAAGAACCTTTAAGTGACACTGAGAGTTGGACTTTCACTGGCTCGAGTTTTTGGAAAAAAATTGATGTGCACAAGTTACTTGAGGTCCGCCAGCTTCTGGCGTGCTTACCCTGCTCGTGCTAACTGGATGAGTGAGCCTGGAGCTGGGTGCTTGAGGAAGAAGACGAGCGAGTGAGTCTATCTCGTTCGCTCTCTGTCTCCTTCCGCATGGCCGAAGACTTGAGGAGGGCAAGTGAAACGTGTGTGCATGTGTGAGGTGTGTGATCGTTGGTTATCAAGGGATGTGAAAGGAATTGAGTGGGCAAGTTGGGACAGATACTTGATGGAAAATTTCCCTTACGAAAAGCGGGGAACACACGGTGAAAAGCCTATGCTCTGTTGCTTTTACAGCATCATCAACGTCAGCTCAACCAGCACCAACATCAGCTTAGCTTACCCAGCATCAAATATAGCTGCCCAATTCATTTCCAGTTGCCCATTCGAGCTTCCCATATAAAGCTGCCCACAGCGAATATTTCATTGGCACGCCGACGACCATGAATTTCAATCAGTCCATGTCACCATGCTGTCATAGATGAAGCGGCCATTGTGTATTGAGCCATCCTCAGGCTTGCTTCTATAATAGAGCTTGTGATAATGAAGCCTTTGCTCCCGTCTGCGATACAATTAGAAGGGGTTGATGATGAGGAGAGAACTGGGGAACTTCTAGTTAATTTGGATGATTAAAGTGTGCGAGATGGAAAGTTAAAAGAGAGAGATCAACAGAGAGTATATATGCAGATATAAATTCCATCCGCGCATTCCCTCGTGTATGATGATGACGAAGGGGAGGAGGTAGTGGCTTAGTGGATATGTATATGGATTTCATATGTGAACTTATATGAACGGGTTGCCACGAGGGAACGGAGGAGGCATAATTTTCACGGAAAAGCTCGTTTGCTCGATTTAGAAGCTTATACGATGGTCTATGTAGCCAGCTGAGAAGGCAAGAGTGAATGAGATAGAGAGACATCCGCAGAAGCTCCTAATGTTAGATGCATTACCTATGTCAGCCCCTGCAGGCTTGCGTGAACCTGCCTTTTCCTTCCTTCTTCACTGTCTAAGATGAATGCTCGGTTTTAGAAGAAAAATCTCTCTCCTCTGTTTACTTTTATTTCCTTCTTCTTGAACCTCCTTTCTTTTTCAAAGACGATGATGCACATAATGAGGAAGATGGCTTGGGGAAAGGAGGCATTATTTAAATAATTAAGGCTTCGCCTTCAGCAAGTTTTTATTGAATAGCAGCGTGTATGTATGGGAATGCA
>JAQIWI010001167.1:0-18526 GCA_034698825.1 Deuterosminthurus bicinctus | reverse complement strand
CGCTCACTGCCAATGTGGGCCATCATTATCGCCCACACGGGTCATACTTGGGGTTTGTACACACTCCTCACGGAGCTTCCTACTTACATGAAGCTCGTTCTCAACTTTGATATGAAACATGTAAAAAAAACTGTTGACATTTATCTATTATAACGTTGTTCATAGACCTAACTTATTAAAAATTTACCTAAAATCCTGAAACTTGAACAACAGAATAGCTGGATGTCCGCTTTGCCATACATTGTAATGTGGGCCGCAGCCATCTTGCTGGTTCAAATGGCTGATTTCTTCGTGGCCAAGAGATGGATGCGAGTTATCTGGGTGCGGAAATTGATGCAGATATTTGGTGAGTGTTCGTCTAGGTCATTTAGACTATATATTCTGCATTAATAAATGTGATAACAAAATGCCTACAGCTCATCTTGGTGCCGGGATCGGCCTTGTCGGAGCCGCATATTCCGGCTGCGACCGAGTGGTAACAGTGACCCTTCTGACTATTGCCGTTGGTTTGAATGGAGCATCTTTCGGTGGATTCGGTGTCAATCATGTGGACATTGCTGCAAATCATGCAAGTGTTCTTATGGGAATTTCAAACACCTTCTCAAATATGTGTGGATTTATTGCTCCATGGGTGGCTGGACTTCTCATTAATAATAATGTAAGGGCTCCAACAGTCATTTCTGTTACATATATAGTTAACTTTGTTGAACTGTACTAATGGGATTTTTTGTTTTAAATAGCCAACACTAGATCGCTGGAGGATTGTCTTCTTCATTGCAGCTGGCATTTACTTGGTCGACACTATCTTCTACTTAATTTTTGCATCTGCTGATGAACAAACCTGGAATCGAGAACATGAAATCTCCGAAGAAGACCCCATAAATTCTCCCTCCACTGTCCTGTCCACGCCTGTCAATTCTGATGCTGCTAGCCCTCCGCCTACTACAGACCTCTAATACTCACATTCTAGATTAAAATTAACTTAATTGTAACAATTCAAATGACTGCATGTGGATACTTGAAGAGATTTTATACAGGATGCACGATCTAGTCTATACTCCTCTTGTTCATCAATCTCTTACCACAGAGTGACCTTTTGATTTTACAGGAATTGTCTTAAAATTGTGAATAAAACTCATCTAAAAATAGCGTTAATGTTTCTTTTTTTTAATTCAGCATTTATTAAAAAGCATGACACCTAATATCAAAAGCAAGAGCAAGGGCATGAAAAGATTTAGGGGGAAAGGGATCCAGATACAGAATCCAGGTAAAGGTTCCATGAATCCTCGCCATGGCGGTAAGCCATACGTACGCTCATTCAAGTTCGAACTGGATAAGACAAGACAGTTATAAAAAAAATAAAAACAAAGGTAATCCTTTGGAAATTCATTATCTGACTGAGCTTTCTTCTAGTCAAATCGGGGAAATATTTTGGTGGATTTTGCTTGAAGTTTACAGCTTGAAGTGCGCCTGATTACCGGCAGATTGTAAGTTGTTATTATTATCTGGAAGATTTTTTTTTTACAGCGGACATTCTTGTCTGAAAGAATGTAGAGATGCATGATATCTAAAGAATTTAATTCATTTTGAACAGTTTGATTGAAATGAGTCAACGTGAATCCCCACCTCGTCAGCCCCGTCGAAGAAACTCGGGAGAGCCGGAAATAATTGTGCTGGAAGATATGGAGGACGATGCGGCTGACCCGAGCTATCGTCCGGGTGCAAGTAAACCCGGCGGAAAATTGTCCATAATGTCTCCAATTATGAAGAAAGAAAAGCAACAACAACAAGATGCACCTAGATCTCAGAAATTTGTTTCATCTAATGCCAGTAGTAGTAGTGGTAGCGTAGTCTCGGATCGTCAAAGGACTTTCAAGACTCATCGGATTGGAGGAAAGCATTTGAATGTTGTCAACAAGGAAGATACAAAAGCGGCTGCTAAAGTAGATGTGGATGAGGATGAAGACATGGAGGAAACTGAATATGAGGATGCTATTGGGGATGATGGTGATGAGGAGCAGGACTTGAATGAAGCTGATGAAGAAGTTAAAGCTGGTGCAGTCAAGGATGAGGATGATTCGGAGATTGAAGATACTAAGGGACTCAGTGAGTTTTGTTAAACATTTACCTATCGGAATTTTTTCGAATCGAAATTATTAATTGAAATTGTAACTTACTTTTGCAGCCCTTGAAGGCGCAGCATTTCAAAGCAGACTTCCATTTGATCGGTTGTCTGCTTCAGAAGCCAGTGCTTTTCCTGATGTCGCTCAAGGGACGATTCAAACACAGAAGTTGTATCTTTACCTTCGGAATCGAATTGTAAGGCTTGTACAATTATAATTTATCTTGAAGTAAATTGGCTACTGATTCACACATTTTCTATTGTAGTTGCAACTATGGCTTGAGAATCCCAAGAAGGAATTGACTATTAGATGTGTATGGAAACGGCTGGAGCCTCCGTATGACACGGACAAGAAGACACTTTTTCGTGTTCATGAGTATCTGAATCGCCATGGATACATCAACTTTGGAGTGTTCGACTTGGTGGTAAGGACATATAAGCAGTGTAGAATTTTTCTTCAGAAACCTGCTGTAGAACTTTGAATAGCTTGCAAGTATTGATACTGGACGAATTATTTTATCCAAAGGATCCAATTGAAAAGAAGGGAAAGAAGATCATTGTGATCGGCGCTGGAGTTGCTGGACTGACGGCAGCAAAACAGTTGAAGCGATTTGGGATGGATGTCGTCGTGCTTGAATCCAGGGATCGTGTTGGAGGTCGTATTGCGACCTTCCGGAAGCATCAGTTTGTTGCAGATTTAGGGGCGATAGTCGTCACTGGTCTTGGTGGAAATCCTCTGAATGTTCTTTCCAAGCAGATCAGAATGGAGTTGAGTAAAATTCGTCAGAAGTGTCCTCTTTATGAGGCGAACGGGGAAACTGTAAGTCGGATGAATAGCTCGAATATTCAATACTTGGGTTGCTTAGAATTATAGAAGGAAATGTTTCTTGATTTCATTCGAAAGGTACCGAAAGACAAAGACGAGAAAATTGAGAGGGAGTTCAACAGATTGCTAGAAGCAACCAGCTATTTGTCTCACCATCTTGACTTCAATTATGTGAATGGCAAGGCTGTATCCCTGGGTGAAGCGCTGGAATGGGTGATCAAGTAAGTCTTTGTGAATATTTGTCGCAGATTCATAACAATATAACTGTCTTCATGCTGTTTAGTCGCGTTTATTTCATCTTTACAGACTTCAAGACAAACATGTCAAGGAAAAACAGCTAGAATACTTCAACGCCATTGAAGATTTATTGAAGAAACAGAAGGCCTGTTTGTCGAAGGTAACTGTGGATTCTGTGGGAAAGTAACATATTCAAGGCAAGGCGAAATTCATAATTTGGGTCGTGATTATTTCAGATGATAGTCGCCAAGGAACAAGTCACTGACTTGCATCAAAAGTACAAAGAATTGTGTCAGGAGTCCAAACGCGATTTTATTAAAGAATTCGCGTACCGATCTACACATTTGGATCTCAATGATAGTATTAAGGTGTGTTCTAGATATTTATTAAGCAGAGATTATGTCAAACGTTGTGATTGAAAGCTACAAATATGCTCATCCATGTGTTAATTTTCTCTTTTAGGAGTACGAAAAATTGGAGGAAGAATTGGCCAAAATAGAATCTCAAGTTACTGATATGGAAGCCAACCCTCCTTGGTGTGTTATATTTAAGATTCCAGTCGCATTCAAGCTTCTAGAACCCTTTTATGTATTTTGATTTTAGCTTCTTATCGTACTTTTGTTAATGCCGACTACATCCTGTTTCCTAACTTGTTTTGTTTTAGGCCTGTCTGCAATAATTTCTTTGCTTCAAGCTTGAACAAAAAACTTGTAGATGGTGCTTACACCAAAGATTCGAGCCAGCTATAACATTGTAAAATGTGATTGTGCCAACAGTGCGGTGTACCTTTCACCCCGCGACCGTCAGATCTTGGATTGGCATTTTGCAAATTTGGAATTCGCTAATGCTGCACCCCTTTCAAATCTCTCTTTGAAGCATTGGGATCAGGATGATGATTTCGAATTCACCGGCAGTCATCTGATAAGTAAGAGAGAATTTAATTCACTTTATTTCCCCCAGTGTGCGGGTGCCATCATCACTTGATAATCATCATCATTTTCATGTTCACGAGACTCACTCGGTCATTGATGTGTACTCCAAAGCCCTCGCTCTACTTGTACATCTGCCCTTCCTAACAAGTTTGGGTAAATAAACTCGTCGTGTAATTAGTTAGCACATGAGGGCATATAATTAGGCTCATAGTGTGCGTCTGGGCTGACAAAAGTTTATTAGTTAAACGTATCCGGTGCTCGCAAATCTCAACACTACCCCTCCTGTGAGTGAGCAGAGGGTTAGAAAAAGATGATGGGCGTAGGGGAGCATAAATTTATAGATGTCAAGCAGTCTAATATTCTCAGCCGCTCAATCCCAACAGCCTGTTATTACTTTGTATAATAATACACAGAGGTAAGCGAGCAGCTCGTGTAAAAAGTAAAGCTGGCTGGCTGAGAGAAATCGAGAGTAGTGGTTGCCGTCAAAGAATTTATGAAAGAAAGAAACTATGAGTAGCAACAGCTGTGTGGTGTCTCGCTTCTTTTGACTTTATTGGTTACGTTTTTAAACTGTGTGAAATCTCCGGCACTGTGGCACTCAGACTGGTGATGACAGGGAAACTACCGCCATGTTAAACAGCTACAAGGCCTGATTAAATATGATTTATGGGCTCTTGCTTGGAGTACTGCTTTGGTGACTCACTGACTGCATGAGCTGTTGCTTTCTTAAGATTTCATTCAGATGTGTGTACGATTTTCAAATTATATCGGGACATTATTCATTGTTTGTGTTTTGACATCGTGTATGATACTTTCAGCGATCATTGAAACAACTTTAGGATAATTTTTTTCAAGTGCAAAACTCGCGAACGTGACGCCATGTTTTCACAGTCATATATACTAGACTGCTACAGAAAAAGAACTACTTTCTTGCTTAGTAACTTGTACTTACAGCTGATTTGATTACCAGAAGAAGAGAACGAAGGCATAGTAATTATCACAATGGAGCCCACAACGACCCAAGTTAATTCTTAAATATACGTGCCTAGTACCCGTAGAATTGAAGTTAGTTGTTGTTGAAAAGGTACCCACATCCGCTGCTCATTATATTTCACCGCCCTATCCCTCACCACGTTCCGGGCTTATCCGCTCCGTAAATAACATAATCAGCTAATCTGTTCCCAATTAATGGTACGGATTCTGTGGGCTGGAGAAAATTCCAACATGTCATAATTAAGAGAGCATTAATTGGACCCGACTCACAAGGTTACACACACGTTGATGCTTAATTAGAAGCTCACATTTTTCACAGAGAAATTTGCTCTCCGTTAGTTTGATAACCTCTTCTTGCTCGAGCATCCATTGCTTGCATTGCCTTGGAGTCGTATTTTTTCCCCCATCTTCTCAAGGGTACTCACGTTTCCTTTCGGTTTTTGGCCGTGTGCATGTGCGGGATGTGTGTGGCTGAATGATATACGGCACTTAGTTTCCTTACAGGCACACACACGCAGTTTCAACAACTTGCACACACACATACAACTTTGTATTCCAACTGTTCTAATTTTTTCCCAAGGGATTATTCAGACTCTTCATCCACCGCCTGAACTCAACTCCTTCTTCGTGTGTCTTCTTCATCTTCCGCTCATCTTCAATCCACATACAAAGTAACGATCCGTAGAGATAAATTGAAGCCGTGTGTGCAGTATGTGTGTGTCACTATATGGGTTCTTTACCTTTACCTTTTATGTGAGTTTGTATGTGGATGTGTGCCTGCGTGCATGTCTACAGGGGCCAGAGACTGGACTCGTTTATTGCCTCGGCTGCATTCCGCCGTCCTTTCTTTTCTCTGTCTGTCTTCTGCAAGCAAACTGTATGGTTCCCTTTATTGCCATTCTCAACTGGTTCTACTATTCCGGTCAAACGGTTCCTGTGAAAGGCTCCCCCGACTTCCGTAGCTAAGTTATTACGTGACTTGGTGCACATGGAGGTATTTGAAGGACAGCTTTAGGCACTGCTACAGTAGGTTCCGGGTTATTGCCAAAGAGTTCCTTCTTGTTCTCTCTTTCTCGATATCGTAAATAGATTCGTGAATGCTCAATAGCAACCCCTTTTCATGCAGACAGGCTCACAGGGGCGTTTATCTGGAGGAAGTTGAGGCGCCTATCTTTTCACTGCCATTGTGTGCACACACTGCAAGCAAGCAGCATGTTTTGCTAAACAGGAGCCAAGTTGCATGGATGCTTCCGTGAGTCGTCTTCGTTTACATTGTGTTCTCAGGCACGGCAGAAGAATTATGGAATTTGACTGTACCATTCTGCTCGACTGATTTTGATGAGTCAATTTAGCCTGATGGAAATCAAGGGTGGTTATTACTGCACACACTATCCTACTGCTCCTGGTCGTACTCATCATGGGAATGTGTAGTAAAAGGGGTTTGGAAGGTAGAATCGCTCTCAGACACTGCACTACTGTTAGCATGCTAATACTTTTTGATAATTATGCAGGCGATTGAGTGACTAGATTATGTAGAGCAGTAGTTCTTAGTACTGTCTGTCTGTTGGTTTTAACCCCACCATCATTATTATTATGAGGATGAGGATAGTAATTGGGTTGAAGATGATGATGATGATCATCCTTCTTCATACGTAATTATAATTTATTAAATCCGCCTGCCTGCCTGGACTTCTCTCATCCATTGGCTTAGCCGTTGGCCCTTGATTAGAATAAGAAATAATTGGTCTAGTATTTATTTACCTATTGTCAAGATAGTAAGATACTCACACACGTTGTTTTGAAAAAGGAACATGCAAGCCTGCAGGTTCCATCCCACGTTGTTAAACGTGGAGGTTCTAGCGTGACGGCCATCCTCTTGTTTACCTTTCACCTACTCACATACACACATACATTTGTTCATGCAGACGACCAGCATCATCATCGCCTCAACATTGTTAGTAGGCTTGTCTGCTCTTTTCTGAAGGCTTAATCATCGGTTCAGTTTAGTCGTCTATGGAAGAAATAGGCTGAGCATTGACGGGGCTATGGGGTAACTTCACTCCTGTCCAGTGCTAATAACCAACCATCAACGTGGAATTTATTATGCTTCCAGTCCTGCAGCTGACGGGCTGTGGGATACTCCATTCCGATGCTTTCCCTCTCGTCTTCTATACGGTCATTATCTCTTTTGAAGATTCTTGGAAAAGTTTTGACCTTGCTGGACAGCTTGCGTGTGATCATGTGATGTGACTACAAGGTAGAAAAATTTTGTGAACTCAAGCTGGTCAGCGGTACTGTAAGGGAATTGTAGGCCGAAAGCTTTGGAAAAATAGCACACCGAATACTGCAACTCTATGTACAGTAAAAGGATAGAGAAATCAGGGGAAAGAGTCAAAGCGGCGGTGCTTGGAAGACATTATGTGCGTTATGATTACACACGCTAACAAGGTTATTTAAGGGAGCAGACAGCGGGTGACGCTGGAGCAGACCTTACGAGTTGGCGTGGAATTAGGGTAAGACGATCCTACTAAAGACGATATTTTGACAGGGAAAAATTTATGAACGTCACATTTTACCCTTTCATTTACTTACCAACTCCTCCTTTTTCTTCCTCCCCGGTCTAAGCTTGCATTGACTGGATGTCACACCCGTTTGAACTTGCAGGGGCGCTTGTTTACCGACACTACCACTGCTATTGAAGTGCCGTAAAATTAGACTCGGTTCACGCACTCAAAGAGTCAGTTTGAAACCGCTACCGTGAGACTGGTTGCCAGGAATTAGTCCGCGTGTGTGTAATGTACGCAGTTTTGAAGTGTAAGGTTTCTGTAATAGATGCTGCCATTTTTTGCTTCATTCATGTCGGCATGCAAGTCCCATAGAAAGAAAGATGTGTATGCTTGTCTTCGTTGAGATTCAGACAGGCCGTTAAGCATGTGTAAAAATATATTCTGAGTAATAAGAGGGTGAAAAAATCCATCTCGTTTCTCAAATAAGTGGAGAGACTGCAATTTCGCCGACATCCGTGATTTTTCCGAACTAATCGGATGGACGAAATCGAAACACCCTGCACATCAGACTAATGCTTACCTCTAATGCAAAGTTTTTTAGAAGTGCTGCAATGATCTGGCTTAGCCTGATTTTTGTAATAAGTACTAGAGCGGAGCCGAGGATTGTAGGTCTGATTGGCTGGAGGCTTTGCATCCATTTTTTCGTAGTTGCTCTACAGTCTACTACAGTAATAGCCCACTTTACCCTCAAAGGCATTTTTGGTCTTCAGAACGTTGGTTTGAAATACTTAATGAAGCGTTCGAAAGATGCATGGTTTTCAATCATATGAGTTTGCTGGTACAAACGATTTTGAATATATTGTCTTAATATTTAAAGAAAACACTATGAATTGGATTACGAAAGAAATTATGTCGAAAAAAAAAGAATAACTCTACAGCCGGCATGTACTCTACAAATGTCCTCAACTACCAATCGATTAACATTTTTCGATAGCTAAAAACAAAAGTAGTCATTGACGTTTCTAGTAATGTGATAGCGATTCTTCTTTACGTGTTATGGACTGCCGACCTAAGTATTATCAAGAATTGATTTTGAAAGCAACAGAAATGTTTCGTTTCTACATTTGTATGTCCGGTGTTGGTGGACTATCGGACACATTAGGCTTTTTGCGAGGCACTGTATAAAATTATACGTCGCCATTAATTTTTTTTACATCGGTTGCCATAGAAATGTTTGTCTAAGTGCGTTACGTTTTTGTTACATAAGTTTTAGCAAACTACCTATTGTCATACAAAAAAACAAAATTGGCATTAATTGAAGGCCATAAACAAATTTTGGAAAAAGTATTACCTAAAGAATACTTTTGATAATAATTGTTACGTTTATTTATTACGTAATTTTGTGTGTGGACCTGTGAAATGACTATTACGAACGAATAGACCAATAAGCGCCTTATTGGACCTCAGCAATACAGCTTGTCATATCTCCAGTGCTCATTGATTATCATCGATAGAGCTCTCGTTTTTTATATTCGTTTTGACAAACATAATTATACTTTGTCACCACTTCATGCAATCACGTTACTAGTGTAATATTATGGTTGTGAGAAACTTTTCGCCCCTTATAATTTTTCGATGAGTCGCTTCGATGAAATATAACCTCCAGATACCTGTAATTCATCAACTGTTTCCAACGGTGCCTTTCCCCAATAAGCCACCCTGAGCCCCTTTATTTTATTTTGAGCAAACACTAACACATTCGATTTTCCAACATTCAGTTTTGCAAGTTTGTACGAAACCACGCCTAAGCACATTTATTTTTCACTGTAGGCTACCCTTTTACTCAGCTACCACACAGATTTCATCACCGAACAGTAAGACATTTACTTTGAGCTCATTGATTTATACTGGATTTACAAAGGCACTATCCAGCGCACCCACTACACTGTTGAAAGAGGGGTGGCCTGACATCCCGCGTGTGCTGGTCACCATGAATAATAATAATGATGGTCCAAGATAAATGTAAGACGGATACTCAGCCGTAAAAATATTTTAAATGAAACCAAAAATTTATATGAATATTTTATTACACAAACCTATTTAATATGATTCATTATAAAGTCACTATAATACTGGCTTTGTTGTAAGTAAATATTACATAAAAGTATACCAAACTACGCATAGCTCGATAATACGTTCACCGTGAATATAAATTAGATATTTGAACAACAAGAGGCAAGCTCGATGCATGTTCAATCTTGTTGCTCCAGCAGTCGCGAAAAGCGCTTCATGGCGTCATTCCGGAACCGTGCAGACCTTGTACTCCGATATCACTACTGAAATAATGTACAGCAAAACTGTAGTGGATCCTAAAATGCACCGTAATGTATTTTTCTATGATTAATACGATATTTCAAAAGTGCTTCTACCTTTAGTCCCTGTAGTTCCACTTCTACCGTCTTAATCGTCACCGCAAATAAAAATTCGATTCGTTGTTGCAAAACCTGCAGACAGACGAGTATTTCCATTAGATGTAAACAAGAAGTCGGAAAGTAGTTGGAGGTTTCTGAAAAAGTGACTATAAAGCAGAAACCGTAATAAGCAGACGGCTGCAGACGTAAAACATGTAACAGTAGCCATCGATAGATATACTTCTTGAACTCACACAGTCGCACAATTATCCTGTTGAGCTATTAATTAGTGTCTACGAACCAGAGAGGTATTGTCAAATATATACATATAACGTTTATATTCAGATGAGCAGGAGTGAAAAAGTACTATAACTCTCTCCAAATTCGAAATACGGCTGTTAGGATTCTCAAGCGCATCAGTAATGAAATTGAGATACTCAGAAAAATGTGTTTGTTTGTGTAACCCATACTCAGTGTAGTTAAGTTTGAGTAGTGCCCAAGTAATTGTGTCAATCTCAGAACGTATTGTGCCAAATACGAATGTCTGTTAGTGCAAGTATAACTTAATTTTGTCGGTAATTTAATTATGTATATTTCCAGTTAATCATGTTTTTGAAAAGAAATGGAATGGAATACAATAATGGATGATAGCCTACCTATCTATATATCTGTTGAATTTTCACTCTGCTTGTTTGAAAAAAACATCTGAGCAATTCCGAGGTTGAAGCGCTACGGTGGTCTTTTAAAACTGCAATCTAAGTAGTCCAGAATTGCGATTTAGCATCATTTAAGCGGTTAAATATTTCAGAGGTCGGCTAGGTTGCCAACTTTTGTTGGTCGTCGGCCAATCTTTACAGTTTGGTCAGTGTAGGTGTATGTCGATTAACTGTGATGAAGTTATGAAGAAGTCGTTGCTAATGTTATTTTGATGCACATGGATCAAGCGCGAAGTAGGCAATGGTTTTGTGGTCAATTTCGGAATCAGCTTTCTTTCTAACCATGGAGCCAAACTAATTGGTGCTATTTTTTGGATGGAAAAGTGTCTAGTTACGTGGGGGCATTGTTTTTTCGAATTCCCTGCTGCGCTGCAGATGGCCATGAGTTAGGCAAGTTGCAAATTACGTGTATTTTATATTGCTGTTGTAAAGTGCATAAAATATCAACTACAGTCTTGCTCCGCCCTTCATTGTCCACCATGAATTGATGTGTTTTCTGGTTATCGTAACTTGAGGTCTTTGCTTGCTCACAGTCAGTGTCTTGTTTGGCTTGTAATTCGAGATGGTTGTTGGTGTGTTTGCAATGTGGAAGTGTGTACCAGTTTGATGGTACAAATTTGATTGTGAAATGATTGCGTAGTTTAGGCCCGAGGATACACTTTGACTTTGGTCCATTGAAGTCAGAGTGAAGATGCTGCGTCGTACAAGTTACTACAACTAAACTGACACGGCAGACCTACTAGAGAGTTTTGGCATGACCCGCCCTATTTTATGGACGCATCTGTGGTCGATATTCCCAACTGAGTAATTTGTAAGGGACGACAAGGAGAGCGTTGTTGGAGATAAACGTTTACTCACTCACTCTCGCTCTCTCTCCGGCTGGCTGGAACAAGATCATTTAGATGCCAGGAAGACACTTTCTTTGCTTTACATTACAAGCTCCTGCTGACGATGATGATGTCGCTTTGAATATTGGGCACGGCACGGTCTTGCTGTTCTTCTTCATCATAATGTTGTGGGGAGGATGTTCTTGATGGCTTTTGTAATGCAAAATTTCTACACACAAACATCCCTAATGGTCCTGTCTGTTTCCATTCTGAAACATTAAGATAACCAGCTCGACGGCCTGAAAAATTTTTCAGACCTTTTTATGTGTGAAGATTGATTTTTTAATGGAAGCCCTCCTCGCGTTAGTCTGAAAGAACGAGCTTACTCTTGTTGTACAACTGCATATGACTGTTTTTGCAACAAAACTGTTGATAGATTTGACAGGGGAAGGCGCTGGAGCTTGTTGCTAATACTTGGAATGGGAGGATAAATGTCGGGGGGATTTTGCAGACAATTCATCAGCAGGTGTGGTTAGTTGTGTCTGTTGGCATCTGCAAAGGCGGCTGGAGCGGCACGTACTCAGGCTTGTGGGTTCTTATAGTCAGTCTCATCGGTACAAATATATTTTTCATCCTGTTGTGTTTTTTTAATCTCTGGATCATCATCATCATCTGCTCGTCGAAATCATGATACACTGAGAAAGGAAAGTGATGCGAGTGTGTGTGAGTGAGTGAGTGTGTGGAAGGAAGACGAATGAGAGTCGGCTTGATGCTGTTAAACCACATGGGAATGAAACAAGATTACATCTTCAATACCATGTCTTCTTCCTCTGACTAAATGCGCGCACACTTTGTCAGACACTGACACTTTTGCTCACAGGGCATGTTTTCAGCACCAACAGTCTCCTCCTCGCCTCCTGGTTCCTTTCAAAATAAATGAAGGAAGGTTTTTCCAATTAATTTTTCCCTCTGTGATTTTTTCCATCATGAGCATGAAGATGATGATCAGATGGACCTCTTTCTCTGCAGGAAGTGTTTTCGTTAATCGAATACGAAAGGATGGCGTTGGATTTAATGTTGATTTTCTCCCCCTGCTCTTTCCGTCTCCACTGTGAGTCAGGAATGTATGAGAGGAGGTGGGATTGAGATTTGAGTTACAGCGGTGAGATGAAGAGTAAGTTTGTATGTGTCTGGCATAAATGTAAATTGGACGAAGATTTGACCAGCTACCGGGCTTGTCTAATAGGATTCTTAGCATGCAGCTACACGACTGGACTCCGTGCAACTTTGGCAGCTTCATATCAGCCTCTCACACATAAAATTCAATATTTACGGCCATAGTTGGGATTCCCGGATGGCGGCGTGTGGATTCAGTCCGTCGGATTCTCTACTTTTTCGCCCTTCAAGGGACTTTTGAGCGTGTTTCTGGAAGGCTCCATGGAGTGCTGCCGAGAGTATGGAGCTCAAATGTATCACACTTCAGGTGTGCATGTTTCCATCCAGTTGACATTATAATGTGTGGTGGACAGCTGTGTGTCCCCCGCATTAGTGGCATTCAACGGGTATAGTGAGAATGGTAAACTGAAGAGCAATGGACCAAGTGTATAGCTTTAATGTGTATGTGGTCAAGCTTTCCAGAGAGAAAGAGAGATTGGAAGTTGAGCAGTGTGTTTAAATGTCGAAGAGTTACAGGATGGATGTGTATGTTTTTGTATGCAGAATGAAGGACGGTTGACTGGCGGGTGGGTACGGCTGGTGAGGAAATGTAAATGTGAAAATTATATGGTATCGTCTAGGGAATTTTATGGGCAATTAAAGCTTGTATGGACATGTGGAATGAGATTGTGAGGAGGAAAAGACGAGCAGAAGAAGAGGAGCAAAGTCCTTCAGAGTATGACTCTGTCCGCCGATGGAGAAAGAAGCATTGATGCGTGTACATGATAATGAATTATGAGTCCAGCTCGCTTAAATCGCCCCCAGTATAAACTGGGATTTTATTGCCTACTAATTTTACTACTCCATTGCAAGTGAACATGATGATCATCATCCAAGCTGCTGACATGTTGAATTTATTTCCGGAACAATCACTATTATTACTATCATGAGCAATTGGTAGTGAGACAGGGAATTTTATCACCACTACTGTCCTTTACCTTAAATGGGAGGTAAACTTTGTCATTTTGCCTGCAAAATCATCATTATTATCAAAATGTAATTATGCCATGGATTGAATTTCATGGAAGGAGAGGTGGAGGGCGTGCTGCTAAAGAAGTTTCTTGCAGATGAAGGCAGTTATGCAAAGGAGGGATGAGCGAGCGAGGAGTGAGAGAGAGAGAGATCTTCCATTCCGATCTCAATTACTAATTTATGACTTGGTTTGTTTTTCTAAGGGCTTCCCTTACATTAATTGCTTCTCTTCGGCTCGTTGAATGTTGACAAGCTGATTTCCAGCGCAAGTTTTTTTCACGTCTAGCTCGTTCCAGCCTATCTCGGCTGGTCGGATACTACGAATGTTCATACTCACACTTGGGCTTTTATGCACAGCACACCGCCGCCATCATCCTGGTGACTTCAACTTAAACAACTCTGTAAAGAACTGGCCTGAGCTTCCAAGCGGACGGTGTAATTAACAAGTAGAGGTTTCATTGGGATGGAGAATCAGTTAGGCCGGTGGGCATCTTGCTTATCTCACCTTCAAAGAACTCAAGTATTTTAATCTTTCTTTTGGTCAAATTTTGTCGGTGATTTAGGTTTGCAAACGGGGTAGAATTTTAGATTTTGTCGTAAATTTTTAATGGGGTTTGAGCTTGGAAGGGATTGCGCGTCCAAGAGAGAGAGCAATCTGAGTGGGAGGACCAAAGTGCTCTGGAAATATTGTTTGAGTGGCGTTGAGGCCCAGCAAACAACTTTCACCAAAACTTGGAGGAACTTGGAGGCGAAACAAGTGGAGGTTGCATGGAGCTGATTACATTTTTAATTGATCAGAGAACAGAGGAATTAGTTATGCTTGGGAGTGAGAAAATTAATTTTTGCGTCCCATCTGTGGGCGAATTCAATATAATTTCCCTGTAGTCCAACCAAATTCACACATACACACATGAGTACTTAGACGCTGCTCCTGCTGTACAACAAGCGTCATAATCATTAAAGGAGCATAGGAATGAGGATGATAATTGGTGGTTTTTATGGGTGGCAGAAAATAATGAGGGGGAAGGAGCTTTTTAGTATTCAGATCATGCCCATTCCTTGGGTATTAGGTTACACACTAATGTCTGCTCTCAACTATGTAAGCACCCAACACACACATGCTCATCTTCCGCTGGTTCAACTAGTGAAAATGATAATAGTTATAGTAATAATAACAGAAATAATTGTTTCTTTTAAGTCTGAACATACGTGTGTGACTGTAGTTGTTGTGTACACAAACTTAACAGTCCAAACAAACTCTATAGTTTCACTCACTTGTTCCTCCTGCTCCTGCCCCTGCTCTTTCCTCAATGAATGCTATAAATTATCCAGAATAACAAACTTAACTTCTGGCCCCAAACGCAAAGTTTTTGCTCCCTTTTAGTTTAATGAAGGGAAGGGAGAGAGACGAAAAGAGTATCATCTGTTGCATCTCCCACACCCGCCTTTACAGACAAGAAAGTGGAATTGATTTTTAGTGGCTCCAAGTTGTGAAGCAGAGTTTAGTTTAAGGTTATGGCGAATAATTTTGAGTCAATTTACATCTGCTTGTGTCTACATTAGAGGGGGAAGGATGCGGACGGGGAAGAAGAAGATTATATGTATCAAGTGTGTGAAGACGGGTTGAACAGAATGCTCTTTATTACACTCCATGATGATGACCCTCATTGGGCATAACTGGCTGTGTGTAAGTTAGCAGTTGAAAGTGTGTTTGTATGTGTGCATGTACACATCGTTATGAGACTCACCTTATTTACTCAGGCATTGTCATTGGGTAATTTCTATGCAGGAGCTGTTACGGTCAATTGTCGAGTCACTGTCAGCTCCCTATCTGCCGCACACTGTCGCTTTAATAGGCTGTAATAAATCTTGGACGGATTTTCACACACAGTGAAGCGAGCGAGCAGGCCTGTGTATCAAGCTCTCGTCCGGGTTATCAATGGGCACTTGTGGCTAGTTGTGTATGCTTCCTCTGCATTTCAACCGCTATGCTCCCCACAAATGTGGGTTTACATTAAAGATTTATAATGTAAATGTGTACAGGTGAGGCCTCGGCCTGAGCATGGAAGTGTAAGGGAGCCGCGTGGATATGTACGGGAGTCGGTAGGAAGTTGGTAAGTTTGTAAAAGTCTACATGTGTGTGCCTAGCCCGTCGCATCCGCATGAGTAAACAGGGTGTGTGATGAGTCTAATTGTTTCTACTGCGGCCTCGGCACGTTCGGCAGCGGTTGAGTGCAATGCAAACAGAAGATTTTGAGTCGCTGGACACAGGGAAATTTGCACTTATTCAGAGGCCCATTACTGGGGCCATTGCTAACGTTCCACTTGATCGACAATCCAATAATTCAAAGAGTGCAGGTAAACAGGCTGAGCAAACTAGAGTTTATTCTGCAGAAGAAGACTATAAATCAGCTTGAGGTGTGGTTTGTGGAGCGAAGAAGGTATTGAGGATTAATAGGTTTGTTATAATAACGAAGAATTTCATGTGTCAGAAGAATTGCAGTAATGATTTCTATGCTTATGGTGGGCAATAATTTAGAATGTCCATATAGTTTAGACTAGTATATAGCCCAAACCACAGAACCTCATATGATTCTGTTCTTTTGTATTATTTTTGTGAGAGGAAGTGAGGTCTTTTGGGATCGGAAGAAGGTTCATATTTTCTCGCACCAGGAGCACTCCACACATTTGACTTGACGAGCCATTTTGAAAGCTTTTGGGGGTAAACAAATTGAAATTGTTGGGAAATAACAGTAAAATGTCTCATTTTCTATGCAAAGTAATGACGGGAGGATTGAAAAGAGAATAGCTTGGGTTCCTCATACATCTTCTTCTGCGGTGGATACACAAAGACTTGAGAAATTAAAAATTCTCAGTTTGACATTATTTATCTTACTACCTTTAGAGGGGAAAATAGCAAATATTAATGTGGAATTCCAATGGGCTCATAAGAATGTGAAGGGAGCGGACGTATAGTATGTGTTCAGTGTGCTGTATGATGAAGATGATGATGATGATGACCGTGTTGATAATCTTTTTCAAGTAATTTTTGCTGTGGATTCGTGAACGGCATTTCCAAGCATCTCATTCACGCATCAGGATAATAATCATTATAATTGAATAGACCACGTTGATGTTTACCCACTGATGCTCAGTGGAGAGGTAATAATCGTAAAAGATGAACCTTCTTCTTCTTTTTTCATTTATTATCACCTTTCTTGTGTAAATTTCAAAAATTTAACTCACTCTCTCTTTGCTGCCGCATTCTCGAGAGGGTTCAAAAGTTATAGTGAGTCCTTTCTCTCGTGGATATTACGACATAGCTTCTCATTACTAATCTAAATGTTATGACCCTCTCATCTCGCGACATGGAAGATAAGTATGAATGAAGCCTTTTCTCAAGCTCGTTTATCTACTCATAACAAACCATTTTATATGGCCGCATGTGAGGATGAATGTGGGTGAAGAATTCGAAACGATTCTCCGAATTGCTGTCGTATTCAAAATTTACGGTCACCGATGGACTATGTACGGGACGGGATTCTTTAGGAGATAGTATGTGAGCTTTTGGTGGTATTTGACTACTGGGCTTTATGGGTGAAATATTTGCTACGAGAGACAGAAGGGTCTGAGAGGATTGGAATGAGGCCTGTGGGAGTTAAAGCTCGTGATCGATACCCTATGTGGTTGGATTAGAATTAGCAAATGAGCAAATTAGAATCCATTTGGCAAATACTCAAGCTCCTTTCCCACTGTTTGGCTATGTACTTTCAATACTTTGGCATAGTTTGTTGTCAAGGCGGCCAGTGCAATGGAAGAATGATGCGGAAAGTTGTCCGCAAATCTAATGGCGCATAGGACCCCTCTCCTTCCTCCTCCTGATGAAACCAAAAGTAGGATTCTCCTCATGGAAGGAATTATTGGGCGATGACCAGGGAGTATCTGACTCCTATTAAGTACACAGTCGGAGCTCTCTGCACAGATGAATGGATAAGATTTATCCATTGTTGCCGGTGGATCCTTTAGGAAAGAAGACAAGTTGCAACTTTGATTAATTTACGACCGCCTCCCGCCTCCGTTTATTGGGATGAAAAGATGAAGAAGAACAACAAGAGTCAAAAATGCCGCAGAAATTGGTTGAGAGTGAGGAGATGGGAACAATTGTAACAAGTTGCGTTTATTTGGTTGCCTTTTCCGGTGTAAGTGAGTGTGTGTGTGTCTATAAAAGTGAAGTAATTGTTGGACTGATGTTGCGTGTAATATCACTCAGTCAACTGAGTATCCTGATGGTGGGGCAGGAGTTAAGTAAGGAGGCGTGCAGGAGTTGTTATGTTTGGAGGAGACTTTATTTAAACGACACGTTGTCTGTGCATTAAGGTGGTGCGTGTGCTTTAAACGATTATATGAGGAGAGAGAAACGGTGGTGGTGCAAGTTGTATGTGCTAAAGGCTGGTTTTCTGGGCTGGAGTTCTAGTAGGTAGGCAGGAGGACATAAGGTTGAAGACATGACAGATATGAAGCGAGGAGCTGACTGCAGGTGTTCATTTCTATCACCTTAAGGCAGATGATCAACTCCAGGGGGCAACTACCCCCCACTTCATTTGCCGTCTTGTGGGTCTCAAGCCGATGGACTCAATTGGAATTTTTCATTATAGCAAATGGCTCTTGGTTCTTAGGCTGCTTACGTCTAGCGTGGTTATGCTCGTGTGAACTCAAACTGGCTTAATGTCAGCTTGGCATGGGTGCTCATTTAGTTTCCATATGACAA
>JAQIWI010001166.1:0-18537 GCA_034698825.1 Deuterosminthurus bicinctus | reverse complement strand
GAATGAACGTGTACCACATGCTTTACGATACTTTTCTTCACATTGTCCGGGATCAGTTTGCTCTATAGAAATTGATGATTTAGAATTGTGTTGTTGGAAATGTCTCGTGGAAAGAACAGGAATTATATAATACCTCGGCAAAAAACACAGACGCGACGGCAAACAAAGCTTGTTTGGGCCATGGTTGGAACCAGTCAATGTAAGTATTGTTGACAAGCCCGGGGAAATTTCGGCATCTCGTCCTCAACGCATCCCCAGTCGGACTCATTGCAAGAACAATGTGAAGATTATTGACGCATTTTTGAATGAAATACAGCCAGACTGCTTCCCTATTTTCATTTAAAACATTGAGAATCTGATTGAATATCTTAAAACGTTAAAAGAAAGTGTGCTACTTTGTTATTGCATTCACAGTCTTCTTGGCTTCATCGCGTACAGATCCAACAATATTTTCCTTTTCGTCATCACTGAACAGTGCGGGGACGATGCCAGCAGTGAGCATGTTGTTAATCAACTCCAAAAATCCTACGAAATTTAAAAAAGTCTTGGTTTATTTTGAGCCAGAACTGAATGAGAAATTGGGGCTTGATTATACGCACCTTCTTCAGCAATTTGAGCATCAGTGAAAACGAATGTTGTAGTTTTGTTGGCAATGCCGAGCTGATTGTACAGCCGTTTAAGATCTTCACGGAAATGGTACTCACTGTAGCCTCGAGATAGGGCGATATCGAACAGTTTGTAACCTGCAGTGTGCGTTGCTAACTTTGTCAAGCTTTGACGACCGCTTCCTCCCACACCAACTAAGAGGCAATGACCTAGTGATTTTAAATTTAAAAACAAAATGTCATTTTTGTTTTCATTATTTCTTTTGTAATTTTTTTTAGGATTAAATAAGAACCTTTGTGCATGCGCAGAGCCCGGTGGATCCTCGTCAGATGCTCCAAAGCATCGTCAAAGAGTACAAGAGTCATGCGATTGTTCACCTCGTTGTAGTCTTCTAACAGCTGCAAAATTAATCAAAATTTTAAATTTAAATAATAACTGGGAAATTATCCCAAAATTTCTAACAAAGGAGCACCTCTTGGAAAAGCGCCTTGGCTGCAGCATAGTCCAAAATATCTTCATAAATCCTCGGTGCATCTTCATCCATGGCTGTGCGATAATCTCCAAAGAGAAGCGGATTTCTCAGAGCGTAGTCCGCATGATGTTCAAATCGCTCCTCAATTATTTCTTCGATGAAATCGTTTGCCAGTCGAATGTCCTACGACACAATTTAAACAATAAAATACATATTTAAATAATAAAATAAATTATTTAAATAAAAAAACTGCAACTTACTCTCTTGTTGATCAGCCTATCACAGAAAACTCGAGTGCACTCATTCCTCCAGACCCGGATCATGGGACGGACATGAGTAAATCGATCCGGATGCGTCTGACAAAGACCACAGTAGACCCTGGAGAGGTCACGCATGTTGAATATGTAGTGAAACTTGGACGGCGTGGGTGGTAGTTCTTTTATAAGCGTCTACAAATAAAAAAAATAACCATTTTTCCATCTATTTTTATCTATTAAAAGATAGAACTCAAATTGAACCTCATAGAGCTCTAACGAAGCTTCCGTTAGCGGCGTTATTAATTCCCGAACTGATTCCACAAACGGAGTCAAATGTGCTGTTAGAATTGATGTGAATATGTGGAAAAGCACAGCCTTGCTGGGATTGGCCATATTGAAGACAGAAAAAAGTGAAATGAAGCGCGGATCCACTTCGTTTCGACCACCGCCTGCTTTCCCCATCGCTGCAATGTAACCTGCGCAGAAAAATCCAACTGATTTCTGGAAATTTTAAAGGCGTAAGTTGGAAATGGACAAAACGTACCAATGTCTTTTAAAAGTTTCCAATTCAAGTCCTTTCCTCGGTCGTATATCCCACCCTTCTCGACCAGAAGTTTGAGCAGGGCAATCGGCTGCTGTGTTCCATAACTGTCCACCTGGAAAAATAAAATTCTCGGATCAAATACCCGGATCCAAAAATGGTTTTTAAAAAACTTGACCGCTAACCTGAGGCATATTCATGTCATCAATAAAGACAATAATCCTTTTACCCGGCGGTGGCCCATAAACATCCTTGGTCCTCTTCTCCACATTGCTTTCCAAATGTCGCTGGACATCCATGGAGGAAGTCCTCGAAGAGAAGTTCATGTTGATCACAATGTAGTTGTCCTTATTCAAATGGTGAGTAACATAACTATAAGCCGTGGCAGTCTTGGACGTCCCTGTTTCTCCAATCAGCACCACCGGCCGTTTAACTTTTTCCATCAACTTGAGCACCCAGGTCGTCTTCTCCGTGTCAACGGTCGGGACCAAAATTTGAGAGAATTTCAATTCAGGATCGTACTCGTACGGAGGGACCAGCGCCGTCCACCGCTTCCAAATCTTGTCCTCGTCCATCCAAATGTATTCGTAGAGCATTCCATTAAATGCTGGTAGTTCGGCTGTGAACATTTAAATGTTTTTTTAAAGTCAACATTCAATTTTGAAATAAATTTGGTATAGAAATTTACAGGATCCAGCATCCTTCTCGTTGTCATTTATTTGGGGCAACATGGAGATTTCTCGCAAGTACGCATCAAACTTTTCTCGACTGTCGTCTACTAAAGACGCTCCCAGGGACCAATAAAGCGCCACAATGAATACCATTTCCAGGTCCTGGGGTGTTTTATTTCCAGCCAGCATGCAGTCCAACATGTAGGAGAGTTGCATTACCTAAAATTTAGTAGGTTCAAGTCAGTACATTTGCTATAACCTTCAACCTATTAAACTTCTGTAGTAAGAAGCATATGCGCACGCACCAAGTTCAGATTCGTCTGAGTTATAATCTGCTTCAATTTCTGCTGTTGTACATCATTGATCATCCCTTCCAAAATGTAATCGATTAACCTTGGGACGTACTTTTTGAAGAGGGAGTCGTAATTATCTTGTTCCATAAAAGGCCTGTGGAGAATTGAATTCATATTCAAGAAGAAGTTGAATTTTTAAATTGAATTTCTCTGACTCACTTTCTATTAAGCCATCGCTGCCAATATGGCAAATAGCCCAAATTCTTGGGGTCTACATAAACCATGCCGGCTCGAGAAACGGTGGCGGGTGAGGCATACTGAAGGTCACCAACTTCAAAGAGAAGAGCACAATGTTTGAGTAGACGAATACGTTCGCCGTTGGGCAGCGTGAGAAGTTTATTGTCGTCCATGACAGAGTTCATGTTTTCAACCCAAAGGGCATCCACATCCCCATCGAATAAAATGTACCGACGCTCCTGCTTTTCTGTCTGCTTGTTGATTTCGCGGAATATGTTGGACAAGAGACCTGCAGAAAAATTGTTCATGAATTCTCGAAAAATAAAGTCTTGGGCTTACTTACCATCGGTCCAATCCCGCGTTGCAGGATTCAGCACTCCATACAACTCATTCACACTGGTGGCCTTTGGATTGACAATATAAAGTTTGGTATGGATCCCCAGTTTAGTCTGAGCTCGACATAAAGTGTTGATCACAACTGTCTTGCCCCCTCCAGTCGGACCAACGACCATGGTCGTGTGTCTTGTCATCATTGTCTCATACAATTGAACTACTTTGTCCACCTAGAATTTAAGTTTTTGGTTTTACTAATTTTCAATGTGAATTTCCAATGTAAATTTCTATAAATGTAAATCCAACCTGATCTTCTACTAAGATGTACTCATCTTCACTGATGACTTTTTCTACAGCGTCATTAAATTCGGGATATCGGGCTCGAGGGCAGTCCAGACCAGGAAATAGATCTTGAATCAAGCCAAGAAATAGTGGGACGTCTTCGAAGACGAATCTATAGTTTAGAGATAACAATTAAATAAATTCTCAAATTAAAATTAAATAATTGCGCATGGAAATGTAAATGTACTTTGGTAAATTCATGTCACGTAGAGCTCGCATGAGCAGGACGTCCTCATCAAGATCCGGCGAGCCTCTTTTCAACTCCCCTGCCATCACCAATACGGACTTGAGGGCTCGCAAGCCAAAGTCATAGTGATGCTGCTTGGAAAGTTGCCCTTTGGCCAATTTATACAAGACGGTCATCTTCTTGGCCAAGACTTTGGCCTGGAGGAAGCCCTCAGAGAAGAGCATAATAAGACAGATCATTTCCAGGTCTGGCACAATGCAAACAACGGGACGGAAAAGGGCCTTAACCGACTCGGGCAATTCGGTACGACCGGCATAGCCCGGATTCATTGTTATAAATATCCCTACTTTGGGGTCCAGCTTGATCTCCAGTCCATCAAACTACAAAACTCTAGGTCAATAAATCCACTTTATATAATTCAAAATGTGTGACCTTACAATAAAAGTCTTCATATTCTTTATCAAAGCGTTCCGAATCGTTTGAATTTGAGTCTGAAAAAAATCGTCATGTAATAAACACAATGTCTAAATTGTAGCAAGTTGCTTACCGAAATGACCGACAGTACAGAAATGTCGATTCGCTGCAATATTTCAAAATAAACATTAAAAATTTCATCAAGCCTTTCATAGTTTGGGCAATTTATAAAATTAACTCACGTTAAATTCATCAAAACAACCCCAAGCACCACATTGACACAAGCCCGAGAAAATAGTCCCGACGGCCTTGTAGTCCATATTCTCACCACAGTTCGTCACCACACAAAGAAGGCCCATTGCTTTGGCCAGATCTTTTGTAGTTTCAGTTTTTCCCGTTCCAGCAGGCCCTGCAGGGGCCCCTCCAAGATAGAGCGAAAGGGCTTGGGTGATGGTCAAATAAATTCGATCGGTGAGAGGTGTGATGACGAGACGGCCATTGAGGCCCATGTATTCGTAGCCATATTCAAAGGAACCCGAACATTGTCTTACGACCAAACCGTCCACATCTTTGACCCAATAGAACCGTAGCTGACTTTCCCATTCGAATTCTCGCTCGTCTAATATACTTTTAAAAAATCAATTATTAAATAAAATAAATTTTTAAGAATTATTAAACAGAGTACGTACCTATCCCGAACAAAAGTCTCGACGATATCTCGCGCATGCACATCGATAATGAGGGACGTGTTGTACAGCTTGCGCTGATTGGACGTCAAGTCGGATCGAATTTGAACCACCACGGCCTCCAGTTGCTCGTTCAGGACGCCTAAATATTCTTTCATGCTCCGCTTGAGCCCTTGACGAACTTTGTAAAAGACATTTTCAACTTCCGCCGTCCACCAAACTTGATTTGCAGCGAGGATGACCATTCCTTGGAAATCGATCATCCAGTCTACTCGCGCTTTGAATTGTTTCCCGTAGTGGTAAACGGCCTTTTTGGTGAGGAACCGATTGGTGCGTCGCATCTCTTCCACCACATCATTCATCCATTCTTCGATGCGACCGTAACAGTTGACCACCTGACGAAATTCCATCACTTCCTTCTCACTGGAAACCATGGCGAGGACTCGAGTGAGAGACTTTTTATCTTCGGCTAGTTTTAAGCTTGCCACGTTATCGAACATCTAACAAAATATGAGCTTTTAAAAATCCTATTTCATTTGTTTAAATTAAACTAGCCCACCTTGATCATATGTTCCTGGACACAAGACGGGACTCCTGTACCCAGAATGGATAGCAATTCATCATCAGAAATGAAAAAGAAGCGAGGGAAAGTATTCCGTTTGGTTTCCAGGTAATCATTGAGAGATTTTTGACATCGGTCTAGCCCGTTTCCGAGAACTTTGAGGTCGTTGAGACGATTTGGAAATGCGCAGAAAATTTTTACAAATGGATTTCGAACGGCGTCGTCCATAATCTGGTGTCAAAATTGAGCAGGAATCAATGGCATTTTCATCATAATACTTAAGAAAATTTCAAACTCACAGTTCTAAAACTCCTGTCGATGGCTTCAAACCGCTTGGCCTCTTCTGCCAACTGTTCCCGAATATCTCCGGCCATGAAAATTCCCTCAAGGTACTGCCATTTCCGCTGAACCATAAACCAAGCTTCCATAACTTCGCTTATCGTCGACATTTGCTTCTCCAGAGCGTCCACAACTTGGAAAAAGGGCCCAACGAATCGAGAACTACTGATCCCTTGAACAGTGACCATGTTGTCATCTAAAATTTGCATCATGTCCTCCATTGGACCCACAATGTAGCCCCGATCTTCATTGTTCTTAATGTACTTGATGATATTGAGCTTGTAGTTGTCCCAAGTCTAATCCAAAAAAACAAAATAAAATAAATAAAATAATGAAAATAATTGTGAGAACAGCTTCCTTACATCGGACAATTCTTTGACACATTTTTCAATGTACAATTCCTTGACTGCGCATGCAATAATCTCTGCGATGACATCATCAAATCGATGAAGTTCCATAGCAAAAAGCTTGCCCAAGGTGAATCGATCTGGGGCCATATCGAAAATAACTCCTGTTTTGTTCATAAGTTGTTGCCAATGTCGCGGTCTGAGCGCTTCATGCTTCAAGTCCACAAAGAGCGGTACAGAGCGCTTGAATTCTTTCATTTTTTCTTCTACATTTTTTCCCACTTCCGACACGCGAATTTCTTTTGGAAGGGCCTTGAAACGGCGGAGATATTCTTCGATCCCATCAACAAGGGCGTTTGGATTTAAATTTACCCACAATGTTTGGGACCAGGTCGTACGTGCTTCCTATGTTTTCAACAAATAAAGGACCAAATAAATCAATTTAAAAAATAAAATGAAACAAAATGGCCGTACCTTCTGCTCAATGTAAAGCTTGAACAGAATGTCCATAACTTCCAAGTCTTTAGCTAATTCTGCCAGTTCTGGATATAAAGTAAACTCGAGTCCAAAAAGTTTCTCACTATTAGCCATGTCAGTCTTTTTCTTTTCCATTTCTTTGAGTTCGTCGTGGAATTGCTGAAAGACAAAAAATGTTCCATTAGGAAATTAAAATCGTTTAAATTAAATCAAATTACGTACCTCAAGCAGTTCTAAGCCTTTCTCCAAATCAGGCCCCACAGTGCCAGGGCCTTGGTTGTAGTAACGCTTGACAAAGGCCAGAACTTCCTCTTTGAACTTGTTTCGTTCGATTTTAGTAATCTTCATGAATCGACCCTTGATGGGCTCCATGCGCTTCTGAACAATTTTGATCTCGTGGAGCCAAAGTCCTTGCCAGCGCTTCCATGTTTCTTCCAGAAGTTCCACTTCCTCGTCGGAAACTTCAATGTCGTACATGCGCAGGACTGAGTAGCGCGTTAGGAGGTCCCGATAGCGGGCTTCCATGTCGATTGTCGAGTCCGCGATGGACTGGACGGTCAAAAAGACAAATTTCAACTCGTCCACAGTTCGTGGGATTATATGCAAGTCCCGCTCGTAGTCCTAAGAATCCACAATCCCAACTTAAAAATACTTTTTTTTATTGAAAAGCTTTAAAATATTTTGCAACTTTATTCAACTTACTGAAACTGTTTTATCCAATTCAGAATTTAACTCTTTGGTGCTTGCAGACAAATACTGCCCTAATTTGACCACCCACTCTCGCGCATGGCGTGAAATTTCACTTAGTAATGGCCGCATATTTAGCCTGAAAGTTAGAGAAAAATCAAGTTAAGTTTCAAGTTAGTGAAAAATGAAGTATTCAACAAGCACAAAGTTAACGCAGTTTTTCGCCGCTACCTGATACAACCTTCTTCTCGGTAGCTTGGAAAGTCAGCCAGACCCTTTTGAATGGCGGTGTAAAATCCCATTTTGTCATCGTAGACATTCACAGGTGGATTCTTTGCTGCAAAAGCCTCCACAGATTTTTCTTTGCTGAACCTCCACAGATTTTTAAATTGGCGATACCTGCAAGTTTGGTGTCATTTTAGATACCTAGAGCCCTAAATGCCAGAAAGAACGAATTCAGTCGTACTTTTTCAAGTGAATCCACAGATTACGAAGAATTTGCTGGAAGTTGTTTTGAATTCTTAGAAGAAGCTCAACAACCCGTGGGAGTCGGCCAATGTCCAAAAAATATGAGTAGGTAAACGCAGGGTTGTCACTTCCTTGCTCAATCGTCTGCGCTTCTCGGCTTTGGCCACGTTTCCAGCGGACGAAGCCCTTGGAGCTATATGTAATTAAAGAAAAAGTTGTAAGTAGCTCAAGACTGTGGAGACTGTGAGGTACTTGGGGGGCTCTTACCCTTCAGCACAATGGCGAACGCCTTTAATCACGAGCATGTAGATCTCATGAGGTGTCGGCATCAATCGAATTTCGGGTGGATGAAGAACAGCTTGGATTTCGAATAGAGGATCGTTGACTAAAAGTCTTTGCTCGAAAACGTACATTGCACGGATGACCATTCTAATACAAAGGACAAGGGAAATTTACATAGCTTAGATCTTATTTTAAATTTCGCCTTCATGCTCACTTTGCCATGAACTTGAATATGCAAGTGTCCCATTTTTGATAATAATTCTTGAACTGTTTGTGTTTTCCACTCGAAGAATTATAAATCAGGGTTTCCAGTTTATCGAAAAGTGGAGGCAGGCCTCGATATTGGAGCAGAAGATTGTCCCATACTTCGCTTCTATGTTTCTCCCAATATTGAAAATAGTCCTGCAAAATGAATCATAAGAAATTTAATTTCAGTTTGTTTTTTTATTTTTTATTACCAAGTGATTCAAGTTACCCAACAATCCAAAATCGGCAAAGAGTATCCCGTCTTCTTGTACGGTGGCTCTTTAAAAAGACTAGTCTTCCTGAATTGGATAACTCGATGACGAACATCTTTAGCAACTTTATTCACTTGGGCAACGTCCCCTTCAAACTGAGAAATGGCCAGCTTGAGAGTACCAGCATAGTCGGGTATCCTCAGGGCAGTCCAATTTAATCGAAGGAGTCCTTCGTCAAAGTTCCTTTCCAGCTCTTTGATTGGCTTCTCCATCAGCTCAGTCTACAATTATGGCGTGGTAGAAAATTAATGACATTTCAATTTAATGTAGTATCTATTATAGCTTTGGTCTGTTCCAACCTCTTGTGGCTTCAGCTGCCGTCGAACTGAATAATAATGGTCCAGTATATTCTGAAGTAGTTCCGAATTTTTTAGATACATTCCCCTCTGGAGGGCCACATTTCGAACTGATTCCGATATTCGATATCCCTGGAAATTCCCACATACAGCAAATTATCAAATCCAGGTACATTATGACCAATCATGACCAAGCTTGTTCGTACCATCTGCTCCAAATGGAAGGCCTCTTGAACCATCTCCATGATTTCTTTGGGTAGATTGACCTGGAACACTTTCTTGCTCTTACTAACCTCCAAATTGGCTCCTACTAAAAACATTGTCAACTTTAACAACTCGACTGCTCATAGCCTAACATCATCATTCCTCACATTCTTTCTTGGCGTTAACTTTGTGAAAGATATTTTTCCGCAGACTGTGAGACATTGTCTTTGACGAGACTTCCACCCAGCTCTGGTACCAGTTGTCCTCGTAGGCCTTCATGTCCTTTGCCACCGTGAGGTACTCTTGGCACGCCTACCAAAAATCTTTTATTATTTTTCCAAAGTACCATTATACACCTTGAAATTTATTGTGTTCAATATCTTACTAGCTGTCCCACTTCGGTACTGATGATATCTTGCTGTGCCCGAAATCGTACAATGGTTCCTTTGAGAAAATAAAACAAGGCCCGCACCCACCAAATCCTACCAGCAACTGGTGGATTAAACTTTTGAATCGGTGGATTGTCTTTATTCGCCTGAAAGTACGCGCACCAAATACCAAATCGCATGAGACTTTCTCCAGATTTTCTTACTCAGATTTTGTTACCTCATAAAATTCTTTGACATGATGCACCTCAGAAATATAAATCTGAAGCGTATCATCAAACTTCTTCATCAGTTTTGCATGAATGCTCTCCCTAGTTTCAATAAACTTGAATTTCATGAGCATTTCAAAGGCCGAATCTGCAGATCTAGCAGAAAATTGTATCAGACTTTGAACATTGTTGAAAATTTCTATTTAAAAAACGTACTTTATTGTAACGAAGGCCTCATCAATAAAGCTCTTGGCCTCTGCCTCAAGAACTTGAATACTTTGCCGAAGTTGTTCCAGCAGTTCATTCCACAGCTTGTTGTTGGATGCCACGAAGGGATCGAACTGAACATCCATGAAGGGCTTGACTAAATGGAAAGCTTTCCTCAGGGCATCTTCAATTTTCTTCGGGTCCCCAACAACTGCTTTAATTTCAGGGCCAAAAAAATTCTGAAATTCCAAAAGAACCAATGCAATTTCCGCCAAATGTTGGGCAATGATGGCGGCGTAGTCTGTTTTCGGAAACAGTTTTGAGCGATCGAATTCCCATCGAGCACCTTTCCCTGATTGCTCAATTTCTTCCCGAGTCGAGAGATAATTCTCTTTCCAGGCTATTAGGAGCGCACGCCCGGATTCGGCTAGGTCGATCGCAGTTTCTGGGTCTCTATTAGACAAATATTTCTCACAAATATAAAACTTGAAGAAGCCATTAGAAAAATCAACGCTATGATTTAAAAATATATTTAAAAACGTACTTCCTGAACAAGCTTTTGGGGTGCAAGATGGCGGTGACGCGGTCATAAAGGAGCCTGGCGATCATTTCAAGCAGCCTGCACATTCGTTCGTCTTTGTTGTAATGCCGTGAAAGCATCCATACAAGTTCTAGTCCCTCCATGATGTGAGGAATGGCGTCGGTCATCTCGTAGAAGTCGTGAGAGTACGTGATTGTCTATATATTAAGTACAAGAATGTACAAAAAATTGCATTAAACTATAACACCACAAATTAAGAACAAGAATGTACGACAAAGTTCACTAAATTCAGTGCACAGATGAAGCAAAATACCTTGAGGTGTCTTTCGATTGTTGAGAGGAATCTACTGACATCCCTGGCCTCGGCCATGAGTCGACTAACTTCAAGCTGAAGGAACTCAAAGGACGGAACGGTATCCGACCCTACCGCACTCAGTGCCTTCATAACTTTACGAACTTCTCGAGATTGGAGTTGATCGTGAACAGAACAGAGAATTGTATAACGGTCTCTCCAGAACTCCAGTTCGGCCAATGGGGTGAAGCCCGATGGGTTCTAGGTGGGAATTAGTTAGAAATTAATTAAATTATTTATAAGTAAATTTATAAAATAAAAAAGATCACACCTGCGGCAAGTCACGTTCCAGGATTCCTGCAACTTGGTTCTGCCACATCATGCTCACTTCCTCGAGTTTGGAAATCAGTTCCTTGTTCCCTTGAAGGGCAGCCAGATCGTGTTCGTCAAAGTCCGGTAAGGCTGGAATCTCCAACTTGACTTCGCCTTCGATTTGGTGAATTGCTCTAAAATTTTGGTAAACATTTTGAATTAACTGAACAAAAGCTATACATGGATGCAGAAAAGTAACTCTGGTTCACCTGCCCAAAACACCCAAGAACTTTTGCAGTTCCATCACAAGTTCCTCCTTGAGCTGCTGCTTTTGTTGATCACTTAGAGGTTGCATATCAACTCGAGTGGCTGACATGCGACGAGTTGGAGCGTTCAAGTCCGCGTTCATGATGAGTGGGGCGAAGACCTAGGAGTTTGATTGGAAAATTTCCTTTTAAATTGTCCAAAAAACTGCTAAAAATTTCATATGGCCACACCTTGGACAAAACAGATTCGATGGATCGTAGGCTGAAGCCATGCATGTTGCCAAACATCAAGTGCTTTGGCATCTCCCGATTGGCTTCATCTAAGGAACGCATTCTTGGGACGGGGACTCGGGACGTTCGGATGAAATAAACTGTGGGTGCTTGAATTTTTGCGAAGTTTACTGGGAGGAAAGGCGATGCGAATTCAAAGTACACGTGCTTTGTGTCTTCCTTTAAAAGCAAAGGGGATTTAGGTTCAAATTGCTTTTAGAATTTTGTGATATAATGACTCAAGTTGAAAGTCTTACAGGAAGGGAATCTGCATCGAGGTCGGTATCTTCATCCCACGGATACGTGGTCGTTGCTTCCGTTGTCTCTTCTGTAGACTCATCGCCCTTTTTCTTTGAGCGGCCCCGTTTCTTTTTACCTTTCTTCCCCTTTTTCTTCTTCTTCTTTTTGCCTTTTTTCTTTTTTTCTGTGAAATTATTAAATGGAAGCAGTTCATAAAAAAATGTTTGAAAAATCTTTTAAAAATTCCGGGAAAAATGGACAAAATTCTATAAAAATTTGAGTAAAAATTCTTACTTTTCTTGGATTTCTTTTTCTTTTTCTTCTTCCCTTTCTTTTTTTTCTTTTTCCCTTTCTTCCCCTTGCTCCGACCTTTCTTTTTTTTCTTTTTGCTCCCCGAGGTATCCGGCGTTTCTTCGAAAAAGTCGGAACTTAAAGCTTCTGCCTCCTCTTCTTCTTCCTCCATGTCATGATCTGAGCCATGATCATCCTCGTGGATCATTTTGTAAAAGAAACAGGCCCGGTGCTTGGCAGACTCTTCCACGGACATTTTCATCATGTCCGTATTCAAAAACATGTGGACTCCAAGTTCATAATTTTTGTTGACCATCATCTCGTCAAATATCTCCCGATCTTCTGTGTCCAAGTACAGGGAGACCATTCTCCGAAACCATTGAATTCTATAGGCAATCAGTTTAGACACAAAATAATAAAGTTCAAAATCCATAAATAAAAAAAGATACTAAGCGTCAGTTAGTTTTAAGTTACCGGTAGTCCAGCACCGTTGCAGATTCAGTGTAAGCAGAGTCGTCATCACTGCGGATGTCAGCTCGCAACTTGTCAAAAGCTTCTGGCTCGCCCCCCTCAGGCTTCACATCCGCATCGCCTCCTAAATACTGGTCGATATCAATGTCACCGAAATCCAAATTAAACTCAGAATTCGAGACTTTAGCCTTGTGGCCCGAGTCTCTCTTCTCAGCCTTGACATCTTGAGCTGATACGTCCTTTGATGCTTCCTTGTCCGCCATTTTGCTCACGTCCACAATGTCCAAGGCCTTTTAATTGTGTCCAGATTTCTTTAATTTTTCCATGACTTCCATTTTTCCAACGCACTTGATGTCCAAATTGTGAGAATTGAGCTGATATTATGGGACATCCTGTCAAGACAAAATTGTTAAGAATTCACCCCGTCCGTGCCCGGCGGCTCAGCTTTTTTAAAGTTGGGGAATTTTAAGACAATTTGATCCAATTAAATCCGCCGTGTACTTTTATGACATATGAAGGGACTAAATTCACAATCACAAGTGTGTGAATTTCAGTCTTGTTTGGAAGGAAAATGTCAATGAAATCTCCTTGACGATCAATGTGCTGTCGCATTGATCAAACATGATGCATAGCCGACTTAACAACAGGACTACCCCGACCAGTGACATTGTGTACTGCAATGTGTGATTTGGCATTAGCCGAAACTTCACAAATATCCCAACTTGCGACATTTTTATTATTCGTGAAATGTAACAGGGCTATAAATTTGTATCAAATGCTGATTTTTCAGGTCAATGCGCATGGCTTTTCCGATTAGAATGAATCTAACAACGGCGGCGAAATAATGTGGAATTAGTAGCACCTCATACTTGACATGCAATGTGCATGTCTACAGCACTTGGTTCGTCAAAGTTTACTTTTGTTTGCTCATGAAAATTAAGATCGTTCCCATCTAACCAACGAGCTGAGCGATGAAGCTTGCTCACTCACTGGATAATCCAGCAAGTCATAAAGTTTGCCCATGTTCAGATTCAAGCCCGCGTTGTAGATTCTTCCAATAGAATATAAAAGCTGAATCCCTCCATCTTTGGCCATTTTGTCCAGTAGGCCAATCTGAAGGCAACTGGCCGGGACGCCTTTTTTAATGAACGGTTGAAGCAATGCATGTGGAGCTATTTCGATTATACAAGCATCCTCCGGTACTTTTTTTAAAGCCTCTTCGAAGTAGACCGGGACCATGAGATTATTGACTTGATACGCTGCGGAATGTTCCTTCCAATTGGCCCAATCTTGCTCCAACAGAGATGTGCTGATCCACCGCTGAGTTCGAGGCCTTGGCTCGGGTATCACTTTTTCCAGCAGCTCCCTCATTCTTTCCTCGCTGGACTTAATGTAGCGAGAGTGAAATGCCATTCCATTTGTTTCAACTTGGACAGAAAATATTCCCTGGGCTGTTAGCTTGCTCACAAATTCTCTTATGGAGTCTCTAGGCCCGGCGGCAGTAACATTGTCTTTGGCGTTATGACATGCGATGTCGATATCATCAGGACATCGGTCTTGTGCATCCGAGAGGCCCAGACCAACTACTGCCATCGAACCTGCTGGATAATTTTGTTCCAGGAGGGACTTGACTCGCCAATAGGCCAGTAAGACAGTCTCTTCAGGTGTGAGACAGCCGTCGCCGTAGGCGCAGCCCAGCTCACCTGCAGAGTGACCTAACATCCCATCAGGTTCGATTCCGATGGATCCAAGTAGATCCACAAGGGCGACATGGAAAGCAGCAATGGAAACCATGGCAGCCATCAGAGCCTCTCCTTGTTCTTTTCCTTTGGAAGAATTCAGGATTGCATCGTATAAATCGAAACCTAAAGGTGCAAGAGCCTTAGCACATTTGTCCATTGACTCTTTGAACACTTTAAACTGAATCAAATCACGGCCCATCCCGTCCCATTGTGAGCCCATCCCCGTAAAGACAAACCAAATTGGTCGGCGCTTTGTAAACGTTTCGTCTATGTCCATTCCGACTTGGCTGCCAGAAATGACAGAAAAACCTCGAAAATTGTGGCCTCTTATGTTATGTCGAGCTATGTCTTGTAACAATGAGGCTACTTCTTGGAGCCCATTTTGCTGACTGATGCAGCCGAGCGCGAATTCCACGTTTTTTCTGCTTACAGATGAAAAGGGGACGAGGATTGGCAGGGAGTTTGAGAGGCGCTGAGGTGGTTTCTTTTGTGGTGAGGCCAAAATGACATGACAGTGGGCCGCCCCAGGGCCTACAATGTCTACCGCAATTAGTCCACCGTTCCAAGCATTGTTGCGTGTGAGTACCCTGAAATGGTCTGTGTCGTTTAGGGATGTGTACGGCACATTTGGGCCTCCTAGAAGGATTCCTCGATGTGAGGCCACAATCGTTTTTGCCAGCTGACATAGACCTGGTGGCAGAAATCACACAAGGGAAAATGTTAAAAATCCCACAACTCGATGAACTATCAAGTTCAAAGTACATTAAGGTGGACCAAAAACAGAAAATCATTTACCTCCGACCGCTTGTTCTTCATGCGGAGCGAGACGACAGGGGAGTGGTTTCTTGGAATGTCTTTTGCGACTGAGGAAATCCGCCGTCGCATCGATGCAACTTTCATTGACTTCGTGAACCTCCAAGAAGCCCACAACGCCTGGACTGGATCCAACCTCTCCATAAGTTTGTTCGAGGAAAGTCTTATGCCCATTTATACCTCCACGTCGAAATCGAGCATTTATTACGCTGCTATAGCAACGCTTTACATTGTAGTCACGTCGACAAAGGTACATCGCCACGGCCCCAACATCGTTGTCAGCATTGATGAAGGTTCCTCCTCCCAACTCTGCTGCGGCTACGATGGCAGCATCACATAATCCCAATTTTATTGCCCGCACGGCCCTCACAAATGGAAACAAGTTGGAGAATTCGACTGTATACACGGGTCCTTGCAGGTCAAAGACATGGGCGATGCGGGTGGCAATCGTGCCGCCGATTATTGCTTTATTTCCTTTGGGAATGTCGTACGGAGCGACACCTATAAAGACGCCGGTGCTGGAATTTCCAATGCTGCTTGGATTGACTCCTGAAATTGAGCCATAAAAAGTGTAAGTGTTAACATTTTTTTTAGCAAATCTATGAGATGTCTACCTGCATCGAGTATTGCTTCAAAGGTCAGTTCCAATAATGTTCCAAGTTGAGTATTAGTTTCCTCAGCTTGAGGTGGAGGTGTAATATCAAAGAAATTCCAGTCGAATGTCTTCTTCTTCAGTTTGGAGTTTCTGGAGAGGAATCCAGATGTGCCGATTGGATAGCTTGGAGTTTTCCCTTTGAAATTCAATTTGTTTTTAATATTTCCATGGCCCAAATGTTACATAACCGGACGTATAAAATAATTTGGATTTTTTTGCGAACCATTGGTAAGACTTTGTGCAAACTCGTCCACATTTCCCCACTCTGGCAGTCGTATGGAGATTCCAGCAATGATGACCACATCCTCCCGGTCGTCCACAAGGTAACGGTTGATCAAGTCAGACTTGTAGTCAAACATCTCTGGATCCTCCTGCAATGAGCTGTCGTTGTCAACTTGAGAAATATCTGGAGACATGGCAAAAGTAAAGCTGGAGCCAATTAAACTACCTGTAGTAAATGCAAATTTAAACAAGCTTTTAGCTTGCACAACAACTGGAAACAACGTGAAAGTTTAGGTACTGGAAGAGAACTATAGACTCCCGCTTGTCTTATCAACACAGCCAATCTAAAATTTGCAAGACAACTTGGGGAATAATAATCGTCCCGTAAATATTTACAGTCTGAATCTCCGATTACGGTCCAAGGCCAATCAAAGGCGCCCGAGGCCAATCAACTAAACTGGCTCATTCGGAGCAAGAGGATAAGATGATAATGGCTGGGAGAAGGACAATCGATAGTTCTATACATTAATTCTCCAACAGTCTTCATACATGTTCCAGGCCCACTAATGACTTGTTGGGGTAAACATCGTGATCAGTTAGAGAATGTTCGGGCGTTAAATATTGAGGAGGCTTCAAGGACTTGTACAAAGTAAAATGCTTTTCCAGGTACAACTCATTGTCGCATGTAAGATTTCAATAACAACTTGAGAATATTATATGTTGGACGGGAGGATTGATTTCTTGTTTGAGATAACTCCAGTATGGCCCAATTCTAGTGGAATTATTCATACCAACAGCCAATTCATACCAGTTGTACATGAAGAAATAATTCCATTAGCCCGTGTCAGTCAATAACATGCGAGCGGAACATAAGAGGAGGCCATTCTATTATATTTACCTTGTCATTTCAACCCTATACATGGATGTAATTTCCAATCAATAATCGTGATGACGTGTGATGAGCTTGATGACGAACATTGACATTACTATGGCCACACAAGCTTTCTTTACAAATATTCTTAAGTCACGTAAAACTTTAAAATGCTCCAGGTTATAGCACCCACCTTTTGTTTGTTTTTATTTTTCTGACCAGTGATTGTATGGGAGAAACAGGAGGCAATAATGTACGATTCAGCGGAATATACCTTGATGTCAGCAGGACGAATGAGCAACCCTCCGCAAAGTCACCAACTTTTGTCCGAAATAAATCCGACGTGGCTTAGACACGTATGAACAAGGACTTGTGTTTATTGGACGAAGTTCTGCTTTATTGGCGAGAAAAACCGAGAGAAGATCAGACAAAGTACCTGTCTTTTCTCAGCCCACACGATTTTTTCCATTGTCGTCATAGAAGTCTGTTTAAATAATTAATTCCACGTGGGCAACATAAACTCTTGTCCTACTTTCATGTTGGTCGTCCATCAACACAAGAAGTTTGATAGCGAGAAATCCATAAAACAGGGAAAAGGCGTTGTACTACTTAATATTCACTGTGAATATTTGACATCGAAACTCAGCAACCATTACAGTATTAGTGCTAAAACCTCTACTCCAGCTCATTAGATCTTCATGTCACTTCATTTACTACATTGCTTGAGTGTTTACATGCGTGATACTAGATTAGCGAATTTCGAAAATTTTGCAAAGGGTCCCTTCTTAAGTGACTTCAAAATCCCATGTTAATTTCCATAAGAAAATCGCCATTTTCGATTTTAAAAATTCTTAAATTTTTAATAACTCATTAAACGTTGAGTTGGCGCATCAAGTTTGCATGTGAGGTTGTACCACTAAGTAGTCCCTACACATCCATGATGCCGCCCACCCCATTGCTTCTGATCACGTCGCGTATGTTTCTCGTAAGCCATTTTTTGTAATTAAGCATTAAATTTAACAATTCTTCAAACTAATTCAACTAAAACAATTCAAACTATTCTATTTTTGAAGTATAAATGCGCATGTTTACATACGTAAAATCTGCATTCTGCAACCTTCGTTAACCTTCGTATTGAAATTAATGCCTAAAAATGCGCTGGAAGGATTTTGGAGGTGAGCAAAAGTTGGCTTGCGTGACTCGGATCCGGAGACGCTGTCGACTCAAAACCGAAACTTCAGCAAAGTATCAGCAATCTCGCTTCCCCCCAACGCATTCAACTCGTTGCGAATTTCGGCTTCCAGCTCACTCAGTATTTCCTGGCAGCACACAAGGGCGTTGGATTCTTTCAGGACGGAATGAATGAATGACCCTCGGGAAGTTATATCCTTCATTCCTGCTGCAATGTCGCCCATGTCCAGCTTTTCCGGATGTCGGTTGATGGCAAGAACCAAAGGGAAGCCGAACTTACCTTCATTTATATCTTCGCTGTAACCTTCAACTGTTCCCAACTACAATTAGATAGAGGTA
>JAQIWI010001165.1:0-18548 GCA_034698825.1 Deuterosminthurus bicinctus | reverse complement strand
AGGTCAAAACCAGGGAATTAATCCGTGTGCCCTTGAGCGCGTCGCACTGCCGCCGGTCGCCCTGGAAATGACATCAGGAGATTCCGAAATGTCACCACATGGAGCGCAGAGTTGAGGCCATCCATTTTCCCACCGTTATCTCAGAATTCGACCTTTCGTCACATGTTTACCTGCCATTTCGCTGTTTTTTAGTCGATTTTAAAATTTGAAAGTGGAAGAGATCTGCAATTAAATTATCTTCAAAATGAGCTATGTTACACAAAAATCGGTTCAATCGGTTACTGCTGTAGGGGGGAGAAAGGTGTTCTGCGGGACCCTTAATAACGGAGTGATTCGTCTGAGGGATACATTTAGCAAAAATCTTCAACGTCATATGAATATCGCCATCAATTTCTCATGTCCGTGGTGCTCAGTCGTTGTGTTGTAATCGCACAAGCATTAAATTTATTTTAACTTCAAATTCTAAAAAAAATTATGTTGATTAACTACCCTGACGTTCGTAATTTGACGTGCGCTAAAATTCAAATGTGCACGTTACGCATACGTGAGAAAGCATTCGTTCAGTGCGAAGCATGAACCATGTTTCTGTTAGAATACTTGCATCATTTTCTTCAAGCAGAAGTGTACGATTTCTGACGGACTACACGGGATCCTGTTGCAACAAAGAGTATTTTGGTTGTGATCCGGAGTTCTCTATCACATCCTCCAGTCCAAGGTACTCAACATCCGGACGCTAAAACATCAACCCAAGAGCGGCAGCGTTTTAGGTTGGGCGCACAATGTCGAGAAGGATGTAATTCATTTCTATTTCCCAGTTGTTCCTGATTGTATTATGCCCCGAAATTAAATTTCAATGTCTAAAGACGCTAGTACGGATGATATGCTGACATTGTCCAAGTTTTTCCTAGAGAAAGCAAACTGTACAAGTTCCTTGTTTGTTATCGAAATGAGGCAAAGAAAAGGATTATAGTGGAATGGACAACTTTTGACAGAGGTACTGAACTTTGAAGGCTTTAGGGTGAAAGTCATCGGGTGCATATGTACTGGACTTGGACTGGACTGGAAACTTGCGGACTTGTTGTGTGACATGTCCATTATACACGCGTCTTCACAACATGTTGCATATCTTCTCTTGAATCATGCTCCATGCAAGCCCACATGCACACCACTCTACTCGAAATACTTCTGAGCATCCTGTCAACGTCGAATTTTCATCGGAATGTCTTCCTCATTTCATGCAGTAAACTTTCACTGATGATTCATTGAAATGCTGAAACCTCAGCGAGGATGACTTTAGATGTGACTAAACGGACAGAAGAGATCTAGAAGGAAAGTATTCGGAAAGGAGAGTATGAGTGCACTCTTATGCTAAAGACAGGGCATCTTCATAGCACTTCATGCTCATGTACAAATGTACTCTTCCCTTGGAATTTCTTACGGTGAAATGTGCACAGTATGGCACTATAGGTATGGCTACAAATGTGGCATAATTCCCGTCCTCTGCGAAAGAAAACGGTTATCCTGTCCAAAGAAAGACCATTTTTATATGCTTTCTTGACTTCACTCAAATCTGGACGCACAGCAGAAATATAACACTTGACGAGCATATACACACAAAACAGGGGAGGCTTGATGGGTGCGCTTCCTGGTAGCAGTCCAGTTTCCAAAGTAAACAATGGTGGAAGACAGACACAACGAGGATGAAGATGGTCTTATGGATTTCAAGAGCCATCTTATATGTCATCAGCAAAGTTATCTTCAAAGTACGAAGATCTAATGTACCGATGGCCTTACGTTCAATCCTTATCATAGTAAAAGTCGCGTAGCCCATGTAAACATGAATTTGATGGACAAACTTTGACTTCCAGAACGAGACCTCTCTTGCTCCTCCACGCGACCACCCGTGACCAGCTTTAGCAGAGATGTAAAAAGCCACGTGTAACTTCGATGCTACTGCTTCATTTATCACATGCACTGGCAGACGGTCTTGATTTCTGCAGATTGCAATCAGTCTGGTTGAACACTGATGGATGTATCCCAGTTAATAGACAAACGCTTGTTCACGTACACCCTTTTCCCACTGGTAAAATGAGCTACAAGCATGAGTTATTACCAAATAAGTTAATAAAACCATCAGCTGCAGCCGTGATACATCACAATGTCATTCGAAATGGCAGGCCTGTCCGAGACAATAATAACCTGTATACATTCGTAATCCGACTATTTTCCATGTATAAATAAAGTCGCTGTTGCCGACTGCGATAGAAAGACACAGACACTTGGAGGAAGCATCAATGCGAATGTTTTTTTTACAATGGAGCTGAATTAAATCCTGTAGTACTGCAGACAAATCCCACCGGCTTATTTTCATGGCTATGAATTCATCATATGGTGAGAGAGGGGGGAGAGCATATGGTTTACACTGAAAGCCCTCTTGAGGTTCACAATAGTGGTTAGAATTGGACGTGGTTGGACTTGAGAGAACCACGCAATAATAAACTCGTACGACTGCCACGGCGAAATCATTCTTAGTAGCTGTAATGCGGTAAATAATTCAATATTAATTAAGACCAGGGAGAAGCAGCAATTTGCGATAGTGGTTGGACATGAATGAGTGTGAGAAGGGAAACGATCTCATGGGATATTGAAAATACAGTCTAGTATACTTGATGGACCTGTTTGTGCACCCAGGCACAAATTGGAAAGCGGATAGCCGATTCGAGGAAACGGATTGTAATTGTGCCATTGTGTGTGGCTCGACTGGAGAAACAGTTGGCCAATGAACCGAAATTTGTCAAATTCTATTAGAGCACTAGCGGAAAATGTGAAGGAGCACAAATTTTGACGTGGATTTCACCACAAAATCATGTTCTCATAGTCTCACTACAAGAACCACGACTTTTGGGATGTCCTAAATTCGATCGCATCATTTCTGGACTCAGCAAAAGATTATAAATTACTACTCTTCGACTCGATGAAATTCCTTTTAAACATTTAGGACTAAGGTACAGTGGAAATCACAGGCACTACCAAAACATAAAGATATCAGAAATGATCTCGCGTGCATACCAGAAGCTGCTACTTCCCGTACGCTCAAGCCCATGCAGTAACTGAGGCATTATCTAGGTGCCACACTGCGTGCCCGAATATTTGCATTCATTCTCCATTTGTCTCTTCTCATAAGTCTGTAATCTGCAAGTCCTCTTTGAATCCGTTTTCATGTCCTCTGCGAAGGTATAATAGGATGCGAGTATAGTCTGGAGAACTACCGAGCCATGTGCGTTCAGGGAAGACAAGTCAGAATGGCTTGTCTTGCCTGTGCAGTAGGAGATGGGAAAGGAAGAAGTCATGCATATGGGCGAATAAGAGTCATACGATGGATTATGGAGTTTTTATGGCCTTCCCAAGACAATTTTTATGTTCTCTTACGAAAAGAATAGAGCAGAGATATCTCGTGCTTGGTTGGGCGTGTCTGAACCTCAAATTCAAATCCTTTTGTTAATGAAGACGATGGCAAAGTAAATACAAAGGTGCTTCAATGCTGAAAGGACAGCACACATTTTCTTGGCCACCTCTCAAACTGAGACATATTTCTCATACCGATTTCATAAGGCTCCATTTTTCCTCATGTGTAAATCAAAATGTATTGGCTTGAACAATTTATTGCGGTTACCTTGATGCAATGTTTTGAGTCTGTGGTCAAAACTTATCCTTCAATGTTACCTTTAACCGAGGGAAAATGAATAATCTTCACCCTTCTTTCGGGCTGTTCTCTTCTTCGTGGTTATTTATGAATGACGCACCAGGAAACAGGGTCACAGTAGTGATTGGACAGAGAGGATAATTGGTGAGTAATTACCAAGTAAATAATTCTAGCTTCGGTTCCCGTGTGTCTACTTATACACCCGCACTATCCGTACGCAGATAAACAGGCGTGACTGCTCCTGCCGCTGACCTGTTTATTCAAAGCTTTCTGTGCAAGACTGACGAGTAAACACAAGCACTGTGATGTGTAGTGAAATAGGAAGTTTCCAGCCATCACATCCAATTCATTTGAGTTTGTGGAAGCATACAGTGCCTAATATTTCCTGGTGGATTGTGCAAACCGAACCCTTCATGTTCCATTTATAATGTACACAATCCAAGATCCCAACAGCGAGTTCTTATGAATGTAATGAAAAGTCAAGTACCAGCATAATTTTCCATCAAATTTCTGTACAAGGGATGTTTTCAGAAATATCTAACTCGATTCTGTTACATTCCCGGTTGGATCCATAGTATATTCACAGCAAACTCCGCCATTATCAAGCCTGGCCAATCAGTCTAGCTACATGTTATGCATCCAGGACAAGTCTTTGATAGGTCATAGAGATTGCTAGATTTCCAACATCATTTATAACAATTGGTGCCAATCTACAAGCACATTCTTTGATTCAAACTGATTTCCTGCAAGCTACGTTGCTTCTGCATTACTCTTCAACGAACTGATTCAAAGCTGCAACATTTCATATTCCCATTCACGTATAGAAATGAAATATTTCACTCCCCACTCCTATGGTAATCTTCGACATCTTCCTACACCACGTGAACTCAGAACATGTATTTTCCCGGATTCTGTACAAAAATCGAGCTATGGTTTCCGATTCTTACCATGACCCTGAACGTAAGTTTCAGGATTATTCACGCACATGTGCGAGTCAGGAAACTAGTATGGAACGTAGCAGTGCCTCCCTCTCAATTATCTTCCTATTCAAAGCACCACAAAGTTATTGACTTGGCCTATGCTAGACTAAAATATATACAGTAAGCCTCACTCCTCTCATCCTCGTCGGACATGAATGTGAAGTGTAAAGATATGACTGAGTTGATTCTCCGTATGATATTTTTCTTTGTAGCTCCATGTATATTGTAGTTTCTACAAGATATTCAATTTGACTACTATTGATGGCATGAAGCGAGGCTTAGATGCTGTTTGACTTTGTTAATCAAACCCTCTGTTGTATGTAAAGCTACTTGGAGTTAAATAGCCTCCACCTGAGAGCAATGAAAACATCTAAAACTACTGGTCTTGTTTAAAAATTGGTTAAAATTTTTAGTGTACACACGCTTTTAAAGTTTTTATGTTTTAGTTACAAATAAGTTGTTTTGGTAGAATATGGAAGAGTTGATGTACTACGGCTCACCCAGCAGCATACTCAATCGGACAAGTGGGTGTTCAGTAATATGATACTAGAGTTGCACTACATGGTTTCATCATTAGTTCTGAATGTCAGTAAGGAAACAGCGTCTCTACCTTGGTTTTTTTAAAAATCCACGGAAGAGAAAGTGAGCCAGAGAGAGGGAGAGAGACGAGAATGCAGGAACTAAGCATCTTGGAGGTAGAGGCACGTCCGGCTTATCTTCCTCATGGATAAGCATCAAGAGCTGTGACGACTACTATTTTTGCTGATATTGGAGATTGGGAGCAATTCTCTTGCTTCCCTTGTGTTGAACTAGAGGCCTTCTACTGTATGTGCCTCTGCCTTTCTCCTGAAACTCCAACTATACTTCGTTGGTAAAACTTAAGTGGAAGCCGGTATGACAGGATGCAGAGGAAAAGGCCGAAAGATGAGACCGAGGCTCGTAAGATAGATAGAGAATCGTGTGCAGCAATGCATGATGCTGATTCTCACATTTCCAATGCGTTTAATGTATTAAGCTTACCGCAAATATATTCTGTGCAACCACTAAGACACAACGTAGGTTGAGGGACAAGAATAGCCAAAATGGTAGGTCATGCAAACTTCCACATAGCTGGCAGCAATGTACTTCTACACAGTATGTTTTTACGCTACTAATTTGCCAATGTAATGCTGTCTCATATAAATTCCATGTGCGCTGGTGCCTGTCTCTATTCATCTGCGTGAATGAAAAATGGAAATATCCTATTACTGTAGTAGTAGTATTTTTTTATTGCCCTAAGGTATTACCCATGGGCTGGATCTCCAATTATTGTAGGAGATATTGTACTTACTCGACGCTTGACTATGTGGGCATTCCATTTCAATCATTGATATCTGAGATCAGCCTCCCCCTAAAATTTAAAAAAAAAACTTGATACCTGTGAGTTGTCATAGTGTTTACTTTCTTGTGTCAGTAAGTGCTTAACGACATGTGTTGTATGAACTGAAGCGGCTCTGGAGATATCCGCGTTTGCAAGCTGCATGTTAGTTATAACTAAGTTATAGTATAAATACTATTTCGTAGCTTGGCATTAAATATCCCCATCCTATCGATTTCCATCAGCAATCCTGGGAATAAAGCGACTGATAAATTAGACTCGTAGGTCGAGTGGTGCAGCTAATAAGCACATGAAATGGTATTCGTTGGATTCAGAGAAGGAAAAAGACATCCCGTATAGTTTTTTGGCGGAAGGAAAAACCTTTCGTTTCATCCACCACATGCGGGAGAGTCCTGCAGTTAACATGTGCTATCAAGGACGCACGCTAGCTCACTTTTTTCTCCGCTTACAGCAACTACATTAAAACATTGCTACCTTCCCCGTATGCGATGGTACATCGTATGAACATGGAGGACTTTTTGTGTGACCTTTGCATACTTCAACTTACGTGCAAATGTAACACGAGTATGATGGCATTCTGTCCGCTTTGTACGGAGGAGTCTGTACTGCAGCAAAGTGAAAGCAAACGTATGTAGAATGTATTTAAGATTACGACAACCATCGTCGGGATGAGAAAAATGTCAAATTGCTGGGTAGTTATCGGGCAATTAGTTCACGTAACAAGCAATTCAAGGTTGAAGTGAAATTCCCAAAGAAAGTTGCTACCAGTTGGTTGTTGGGTTGATGTCTCATTTCATCGATCAGATGCATGATAGGAAATTGAGCCTAAAGTGGCTCGTATTATGTACTGTATTGAAAACTTTCGGAATAAATAGACCATATAAATGCATCGAGTAGACAGAGAAAGAGGTAGAAAGCGAACTCTTGAGATTTGCTAAATATTTATGAGATCAAAGAGAGGGAGAATTCATGGCTCTGGCTACTCGCTCTGTATCTCGTTCACGAAAACTGTCTGAAGAAGCATGCAGTAGGAGCACGTGCTAGTGGAAGTACATATATCTTTGATAGACAAACACCTACGTTGTTGTTGGAGTGTATCTCTTTGTAGCAAAGATTAATGGAGCTTTGGTCATGCATTGACTCTAATTTCCCCACGTTGTGAATTAGAGGCTCGTTCCCTCAGTGTTGTACTGGGATATGTACAGACGTAATGTAAAACCTTGATGTGGGTGGAGTAACCGCAGACAAAATGACCACACACATACCCATTCATTGTGATTAGTCCGGAAGGACTAGGCGGTACGTTGGGTATATAAAATATATTTTTTCACAGCATCACGACTTACTATGTGTTGTCAGGTAATAAAAGGTTTCAGCCATAATCATTCCCTACTCTGTATCTCCACGGTGACCTCGGTCAATAACGGATGCCCCTCCACAAGACAATTTCATGGCTGACTCTCAGGGGAAGCAACGAGAGTGTAAATTATGAGGCTGTATACGTAGTAACATGTAGGAAATCCCCTAAAGCTCTACGTCACTAGAGGCTGCTCTCTACCTCAAGCACACGAGTTTAATACAAACGTAGTAGATGCGAACAGTGTTCTAGAATTACAGGTGACAGTTTAAAATGACAAACATTTTCCAAGCTAAAAGAATTAGTACTCTGTACTAAATTGTGGTGTTATATTGCCCTCAGTTGCAACATGTATACATATAAATGCAACCTTTCGTCTTTGATCTTGCTTTACCTTCCACATCGATAACACAGAGAGGAGAAGTGAGCGCGACGATGTGCAACTCAACTTTGGCGTATTTATTGATGCTAGAACAGGCTCTCAGAACCATCCGTTTTCTGCTGATTTTTCTGCGTGTCTATCTTGCTGATTTTTGTTTGAAAGCTCCGCCATCGTCCGTCTTCCTTAATTCAACGCGACCCTGTTCGTCTAAGTCTTCTCTGTGAGTGGCAGCAAACTTTGTTACAGTAAATATTTTATCATCCCACCTTCCTCTCCATGTGCACGAACATACAATAAAGGTTTCTAAGACCCAAGGCTGTGGTATAGAGTATGAGTCAATACGTGCTAGAGGCGACTATAGAAGCTGCAAGATGACACAACTGCCCACAGACCTGCGAATGGACCGTGGTGAACATTGTTATTCAACGATAAAAAAGGATACGTGCAGAAGGTTGTGAATTGGGAATATTTCTCCCGATTTCATCCTTGCCCCCTACCTTCAACTTCTCCTTTGTGTTTTCCGTTCGCTTCACCGCGTCATCTAAGGCAACGCTGAAGCGCAAGTGGCTTGTTTGCCAGTATTTCCAGATTTCATCATTTGCTGCTTTTACTTACCCTTAACGACAATGCTGCTTCAGATGATCAAACCTCTTCAAAAACTTATTGCAATTAGGAAGGTGAGTCGATCAAAGGTGTAATGCACAAATGAACATTCCCAGTGGCAAGTCTTTGAACTCTGCTGTAGATTGCAATGCGCCGCAAGTTAATGCATATGTGTGTCATACCACTCAAGTTTGGAGTAGCAAAGAAATTAATTAGTAAAACTGGATGGAAAAGAACATTGCCAAGGCAAAATGAGAGTCGTTAGAAGTAGAAAGAGGGTGAGCGGACTAAAGCAGGACGTGAAGCACTACCTTTGGTATCAGTGACACGAACTGAGGTAGAAATTTCAATTACAGAAGCAATTAGTATCATACTCACTTTTAAAAAGCCGCAGCAATTATTACATGCACGTCTAAATTCCAAAGTCTACTTTCACGAGTAGTCGTTCTCCTGCAATATCTTTACAACTTACATTGCCATTGAAGTCAATGCCCTACTTCAATTTTCCTGTTTACTATTGAGCTAAACTGAATCGAGTCCATCCTAATTCCAACAGCTTGTGAGAGGAGCGAGCATGAGGAATAAATAATGAGTGAAAACTGACAGGTACATTATGAGTTTGATGTGCTGCAAGAAGGTCAGAAAAATTGATTGGCTGTCATGACCGTCGAGTTAAAACTAACTACACCAGGATCTTGGATCTTCGTATACTGCTTACTTTAGCGTCATTACAGCAATGGAAAAAGTTTTACCTACGGCCGTCTTTCCACTTTCTCTACAAATTAAATCAACGTCTTTTCTGATCGCTTGCCTTTGTATTTTCTCCGCATCTGAGATATGTCTTGCTGCTCAACAGGCCTTGGGTTCTCTGGTTACGGTACCCTATATCTGAACAATGGTACTACTGACGAACTGGAACCTGGAATACTATTACTGTTCCTCTGACCATTCGGCGGTTATGTAAGTGCAGGGATGGAGGAGTGAGGGTAAGGCTGTAAATTGTGGGACCTTCGGTAGACATGTAATGTGAGGCCAGAGGAACCTTAAACTGCAGTATAGTGCACGTAAACATGAGTCCTCAGGGTTTCCTCTGCGTAATATCCGCGTAAGTTCTCTCTTGCTTTGTTCAAACGAAAGCAATTCGATAATAGTGCCTTGATTGAGTTTTGTTTCTGATGGAGATTGGATTAGACTACCGCCATTGCTGTTTTTAAGCTTAAGAGCAACTGTACGATCCTATATTACTGTTCATTCTCAAAAATACATTCACCTCCAGCTGTCCCAAGTTTGAGCCTACCCATAGCATGAGCAGACTGCTTCAAAGTTTACCTGTTCAATAATGTGAGGCAAGTCTAGTTTCTTACAAAGGTATTAGTTCTCTCTGTGAAGGCCGATGCTGTACTTGAGGACATGCAAAATAGGACGGAAATCATAAAGGATAGCCATATGAGAATCAATTCGTAAAGGCATGGAAAAGCCTCGGCTCAGCTGGACATGAAGTAACTCCTGTGTCGGTGTGTGTATGCCGGCGTGCGAGGAGCATTACAGAAATTATCTCACTGCGCCGTCGACTCTGAGTACTGTGAGTGAGTGAGAGACAAGGCTTCTCTCTTCCTTCCCACCAGACCTTTCTCGGCTGCTTGCAGAAAAATACATACGAAGTTCCCGGAGAAAGAGATAACCAATTTTCATAGGAGCTCGTGCAACACTACCACCGCTTCTTTCACCACTACCACCGCTATGAACTGGAAGCTCTGTCTTTCTACTCAATTTTACCCACGTTTAAAGTTCCGCAAACCTGCCACGAGTATTGCATTCTCATGTTCACTCATAGCTCACACACACACGCTATCCAACAGACGAGTTTTTCAAACCGGCGAGTTAAAAAATAGTATGACAACCGCCTTGGAGGAAAAAATCTAATTGGAAGACTACATTGTTTAATTTTCAAGAGGGCAAAGTGATTTTTGTGAAAATGGACAAGACCATGTGTTGTTCGGCGAAAACTTGGGATAAAATTGTGGGTAACAATCACCTGCAACTGGTTTCTGTGCTCCTCGGATCTCTTCGAGCTTTGGTGTATGTGATATGATACGGTGTTTGTGGATTGTTAAATTAAAACATTTCACAATCTGTAAATACATCGGCAATTGTGAGACCATACATACGTAGTAATTTTGTATGCTCGAAATGTAACCCTTGAAATGCAAAGTCCCTGGATAAAAAGCAGAATTCATGCTCTCTATTCTTCAATATCCGTCATTCTTCTCCATTAAACTTCAGCCTAGAATTCAATCAAGAAATATACACCATTTTATGTTCTCTGAAGGTGAAAAAATATCAGTGTTAATTCGATAGGAAATAGTTGTGTCCCCCAGTTAACCCTCATTTCATCTCTCCAATCTCTCTCAACATTTAACATTTGAGAGAACTCTCAGGTGGAAAGGAAGCTGAATTGTGTACAAGCGATTGTTATTAAACGTTTCCAAAACAATAAACTCTCACATAAAATTAATTTTCTAAGCTCTGGCACAAGCTACAGGCTGATCAAAGATGGGGATTTTCGATAATGATGACAATTATCGATGTACTTGTGCGGGTTTGCTCTTGACAAAAAGAAATTGTTCTTCTGTGGAGGAAATTGTGCAGTCTTGTCGTCGAAGTATATGTGCTTTGTTGCTTGTTTAAGGGTTCCGTGGCCTCTTGGAAATACTTTTGTGTACGGGTGATTTCGGTCCATGGTCGTGACTCCTTGTGCCTTGAATGTGTCTCGCAAGCAAATAGTAATTGTGACGATGTGCGAGGTAATGACAGTATGATCGAACAAAATGTCATTCTACCTCCAGTTTTCTTCAGAATTTCATGGTTTGCTCATCAGGAAACATTAGCTGCTACTTTCGTTACAGCCGTAGCACTACGGTCCTTCCAGGCACTTGAAATTTGTAATAATAAAAGTCTTTGACTGCCAATTAGTGTTAGAGTGACGATTATAGTTATTGAATTGGTGTCGAATTTCTGACTGAGTATGATAGTGAAAGTTGTTACCTTCAGGAAATAGCGTGTCGGCTCTGAGTGGCAATGATTTGTTACAATTGAAGAGTGCTTATTGAAACAGTTTCTTTCAATCCTTCCCTTCATACTGTTCAAATGTTAACTTGTTTTTAAAACCTCTGACTACATAACTGAGTTTTGAAGCCCATGGTCGAACTCTACTTTCAGTGTTGTTTAAATTAACGGAAAAGCGACCATACCCTGTTTTACCCACCCAAAGGGAGTTGGGCCAGTTGTGAAGCGAGAGCACGGATGATGGTACAATTAAATACGTGGTAGCCGCCTCAAAGACTGGCTGTATATGTGAAGACAGCAAAAGCTGTTGGATGAAAAATAGCGCATCGACTTTTACGACGGGTCATTCCTTGCTTGATCAATGGGGGAAATGCCAAGCAAGAGGAAAACGGGAGAGGACGATGAAGTGTAATTACAGTAGTTGAAAAAATTAGAGCCTAACGGGCCGGAGGCAATAACGAGAGTGTACTAGATGAAAGAGTGTTTATGAGAGTTTTTGGGAATGAAGTGCTATCTACGGCGGTTACCACTGAAGTTTTCACGATAGCACCGACTGCTACGGCTTCCCATAAACCTCATTTAAAGGTGTGGATTTGACAGTGTGTCAAATTAGAACTACACATGTAGATGTGTACGTTTTAGGATCACGCCATCAATTGAACTCGTGTGTGGTTCATTGCTATGTGTGTCTGGATTTCCATGATAAAGTCTCACGAGCTTGCAACATAAAGTTTATAATTGTCATGATTATGAGAGGGGAGGCGTTGGATAGAATTTCTTTGACTAGTTGAGTGGTTGTGCTTCACCTTGTGACCTGTAAGTGACTCCTGCACCAATGAAGCGTCACGTCCGATTTCAAAACGTAATAATCTATTCTCAATATATTCTTACAAAACAACTGACACACGCAGCAGCAACAGCTGGAGTAACGGTAGTTGACCTGAAATACTGTAATGAGCATGGTATTCTATGTATGTACGTTTGCATGAGAAGAAATGAAGTATTAAAGTCCTACTGTTTGGCACAATTATGTCATGGAAAGTGTCGAGAAAGTCTTGAGTGGCTGTATCCTAGAACTTATTAATGCAAAGTTAACAGGAATGGGAAATTGTGGCTAAAGTTGGTGTAAAAACAAGAATAATATGGAGTTGATCGTGAATCTCATGAGAGTATGAGAACAGGGGGTCGTTCCATTGTCAAAGCACATTCACTCTCTTCTATTTCCTCCGCAGAATCATTTGAGTGGAGAATTCCACCAAGGCTGATCATAATGTGCGAACTTTGCTACTTAATCTTTTGACATTCCAAAATCCGACTTGGCGTTTTCTCTTTTCCCACAGCGCTCTCGCCTTGTCTAGTCCATGTACTTTCCGCATCTGCTCTTATTATGACTACTATCTCCTGTGGAATATACTTAGGTAAAAAGTTTTGGATTTCTTGTCTTGGCCTCTTTCACATGCTCATCCTTTCCTTCTTTCGACATCTCCATTTGGAATTCATAAAAGGAGGAGGGTACGTAGTCTTTGGTGAACCTTAAATGACAAGTTTTGTGGACACAGAATTACACTATCATATTATACTGAAATAGGTGAAATCGCGTTAACCATCGGTCATGTTAATATTCCCAACTCTGAATGGAACAAGTGAACACATTCTAAGTAAGAAAAGCTCGAGCAATAACGCAAAATTAAAGCCCTCTGCGCTGGCTTGTGTAAGCTACAACAGCTGATGCAAATAATTAATAGCTTCCGCTCTCTCATTAGAATACAAGAGAAAATTAGACACTATTTGAATGAGCCTTATGTGTAGTTGCAGTGGACCGTGAGAATATCGTTGAATAATATGCGTCACCACATCTAGGACATGATATTATTGTTATACAGTGTTCTATCGACAGGATTTTTTTTAGATACGAGGGCATCAAATTGGGCTGCATGCTTTGGAAGCGTATGATTTCTATAGAGGAGCTAGAAGATCATTAAATGATACCAAAAAGCTTGAAATAATTTCAAATACGTTGTGGGAGAACAACGTGCAGTGGAATTGTATTTTAGGCGAACTTTGCTCTACAGATATATGGGAATGCGATAAATCCGCAGTATTGATTGATGAATGACTAAAAACAAGCAGATCTATAGTCTTCTATTGCCGCGAATCCAGCCATAAAGGAACTATATGCTTCAACGAAGTTCTGTCGCAGAAACGCTCATATCCTTAGCAACCAAAAGATCGCGAATAATACAAGGTCGTCACAGGTATAGTGCTTTGTTTGACAATAATGGTCTCCCGTTGACCCTTTGAAAGAGGACTTGAGGAACCATTCAAAGCGTCTTCGGAAACTTTGTGTGTCATATTTCTTGCACATGATGGAAGTTTAGATCACAGATCGAAGCAATGTCTGTTTTCAACAGCAGGATGGGGCATCATTACGTAACTTCAGAGTTGTTCTGTGGGTGTATGCGTAGATAAACCAGCGGTAAAGTTTACAAGATATTTACCACTTTACAAGCGTTCAAACAGATGATTTAACTTGATGGCATTAATTGATACTTCAACAATGGCGGTGAGTAAGGAAAACGCACTGCGAGAGACGGAGAAGTTGGTAAAGGAAACGATGCTTTTGTACTACAACATAAGAAAAGGATGAGTGGTGCAGATAGAGGAGTGAATGTACAGGGCAAAAAGGAGAACTAAACGAGCTTTCACAACCAGAAAGTTATCATAAACAAATGTTTGAACACAGCCCAAGCTATCAGTTCTACATAATTTGTCCGCGTGGTGTGATCGTATAAATGTGTGCGTGCCCTATGCTCCCATGGAATTTATCTTACTTGTGCCATATAGCATATGCACGAATTAGCTTACGGCTCGTACACGTAGTGTTGTTCATCGCTCGTCTTTATAATTGTATCTGATTGCGTCTCTTCGTCTCAAATATATCAAATAGCTAATTTACAACCAAAGTTATGTCGAGATAGTTTGAGCAATTAGAAGAATTTCTCATTAATAAGCATATTTAATTAGTTTTTTAAACTTGGCACTGGGACTTTGTATTCAACCATGTGCTAATTTCGGGCATACAATATAACTATGAAAATGAGTCATTCCCAGTGCACTCTGCGTTACTATGGCCTCCCATGGGCATATATTTTGAATTAGGACTAGTGCAATTTTGAGCTCATACCATTAAATTCAGGGCTGTATTTGAGGTGATTGACTTAGTAATATTTTTCGCTTGTAGAAAACAATACCCACGTGCTCAATCTTCTCCTTTCTAATAGATTCAGATAGTTCTCTAACTCTTTGGTCTGATGGGTTGCTTCGTGAGTATCTTATTGTTACCACAGTGACAGAGATTTAATTAACCAAAACTGGTCTGACATGTGCAGGCTGGTTTTCAGTGGTGGACAACTGGTAGGAGCGGAAATTAATCTCTCTGTATTTTGAGGGCAAAAATACTCTGGACTGTCAGATATGTGTTGCCTTACGGATATTGACCAAGTTGTTTGTGGGAAACAGGAGCGCATAGGCTGTATTTCTAGCGAAAGAACTTCGTGAAAGAAGGAAATTGTGCGCTGGAAACCATATGACGGGCCTGAAGCACGTTAAAGTATAGCACAAAAGAGTTATCATACACAATGATGCATAGTTCTGTAGCGTAGTCTGTGTGACTTTCTACAGGTACAGGAATGAAAGGTTAATGTGGGCATTTGAGACACTTAAGTGAACTGGAATGTATGTGGAGGTTCGTGTCTGTACGCTACAGTTGTAAGTACTTGAGTTTGTGCAAGACATGGCCAAGAAGTCAAGTAGTAAATGGAGTGGGGGCGAGTAGGCTAACCAAAGTCCTCTTACATGAAGACTGCCAAGTGACTGAGCCAATTAGTTTAAATTTGAGGGAGAAGTAACAACGAGAGAGATTTTTATCAACAAGACGGCACACATACTGAGTTCATTCCAGGAGACGGAGGGCATACGATACTCTAATGGGAGTCGTATACTGCCTACTGATGAGCCGAAGGATTTGTCTAGATGGTTTTTAGGATGATGATGGCATCTAATATGTTAATTGAACTAACTTTCCCCATTTTGATTTCGTCCAATACTTTCCGAAGTCTTCGGTTTGCCTGAATGCCTCCAGGTTCTTGGCATAGTAGGTTGATGGGAACACCTTTGATTGGCACATTGTGGCAATATGAAGAATGAGTTAGATTCTCTTTCCTTGTCTCCGCACTTGCATACATTTTTAATGTGCGCTCGTGTCTTCATCCCAAGCTGTTGCCAACTCCCCTGCTCTCTCTCTCTCTCTCTCTCTCTCTCTCTCTCTCTCTCTCTCTCTCTCTCTCTCTCTACACCTAGAAATTCCCTTGTGTAGCAATTACTATTTTTGGGCCATATGCTTTGCCCTCAAAAATACAATGGCAGACTGTATCATAGAAAGAGAAACTCATATATTTGTACCGTGATTTTGTACGTACAGGAGAAAATTGGTATGGAAACTGATGTGCAGAACATCGCTTTGCACTTAGGTCCCAAATATCTATCTCAACCTTGCTGCAGCGTCTATGTCTATTGTAGACTGAGAATAAGGGTACAACTAGGAATAATATTTGCAACACAAGGATCCAAAACGACTAACAGCCGACGACAATAAACTCGAAAGCGGTACGTGTGAGTGAGATGGAGTAATAGTAGAGAGAGAGGACAGACAGATACAGCAGGCGGCACAGTACTGCACCTTAATACCTGAAAGCAAAGTCAATTCACTAAACATTGCATGTGCTCCCAAGTCGGCAAAGGACATCGCCATACTCTCCCCCTATTATCCCTTGGTGTGGCAAATGGTTTGTCTTCGAGACGTCACATTTCATTTATTGATTTCTGTCAAAAAGAAAGATCGTGCCGGAATCCTTTGCACACAGAAAAGATGTAAATGAATTTTTCACGACTTTCTTCTCTCGTCTTAGCCAATCTACGCGTTACGTATACAACGAGACAGAGATGGATATGATAATACGAAAATAGATTTTATCTGTTTGTACTATCCCAGAAGGAAACAAAGTATTATTATTGAATATTCATTGATGGGTAGAGAGGGACTACAGCTCCTTTTTTCTCTCTCAGCACCCCGCCATTGACGCCAACTTGATGTTTTCAATACAAAAGTCAGATTTTTTCTTTTTCTCCCTATTTCCCTCTGCATGCAAGAGACAGGCGGACTCCATTATGTCTCATTATCTAGTTTGCAGTGCCCGAGTACTTAAAATCGTACATCTCCATTGAAATGATCTCTTTGCTGTCGGTGCTGTTCTTTAACACACCTAGCTTGTATATCGACTTGCCTCTGTCCTCGCAGCAGGATACAGTTGTCCATTCATGGAAACCAGTGATCACGCTGATAAATATGACAATAAGTCATCAAATCAAAGTGAATTGTTTCAGGTTTGGCATGTTAGATATTTACTCATTAACTTTTAGTAAGTTCACTTTTGTGATCGTGCTCGCTCAGTTTGTGCGATTTCGAGGTCTTCTGTGGACCTCTGAATGAAGACCGCTAAGTGCTCTTCATTTGCGGACAATTGCGGATTTCCGCTAGATCAGTTTGTAGCTAAGGATTGCCCTATTGTGCCTTTTGGCATTCGCAGATGTGTCGGTGCAATTTTCGAGCTGCTTAGGAAGCTGTGGGTATGTGCATGTTTGGAACCTTCTTGCGGATCTCAAAACATGGTGAACATGGTTTTTTTTTTCATTTTGGGTGGCTCAGCTAACCCGTACGAACCGCGCTCTATCTCTTTTTACACAAATGGCGGGTATAAGAAAATTTGGGCAAACTTTTATGCCAAATGTATTTAGCTTCTGCCAAATAATGGTATGTGCGAAAAAAATTATACGGAAGTACTGCTAAAGTATGCAAACTTTAGGCATATACCTAGATTTTGCATACTTTAGCACGGATGTATACAAAAAAACTGAATAAAAAGTGCATCCAAACACATCTTTTTTGGGGAACTTATTTTTATACCAATTCATTCGTATTTTGGGTTGGTCACGGTTTGTACGGGTAACCACACCTTGACAGGGATGAGATTTTTACTGTGCGATGCGACCATTTAAAAGCAGGAATAAAAAACGCTGAGCATTTTTGCCTCATCGGTGTCTATGTGTGGCGGGCTATGGATTAGCCCCCCACATCGCCTAGAGGACCAGTCATCACCGTAAGGTTCACAATGCTGTTGACTGGCAATCTACCTATCCATTATTCTGGTTTTTCACCCTTTGAATAAGAAACCTTCGTACGGACTGAAGTTCTGTCAATCCGCACGCTCATTGGCTCTCATTCCCGCGGCACATACCCTAGCGCACAAGGCGATCTGATTTCGTATAATAACACGTGGCATTCTTTATATTAGGAACATATTCAAACGTATTTTATCGTTGGGACTAGTACCTTCACTTCTAATGAAACCGGTACCCTTTGAAGTCCCATTCTAACTGTATTATTTGGATTCCAAAGGACTTCCATTCTAATTCCAGCACTTGTCCGCTGGGGATAGAAGCACTGCAATTAGGACAAGTTCCGGCATTTTTCAGCCTCTGAATGCCAAAAAAGGGCCGTCTAAAGTTACTGTACATCGGTTTTTGCAGTTTTAAAAGAAATCTGATACTCGTCACATGCATTAAGCAACTAATAACCGACATGGGTTAAAAATTTCAGACCTCTACTGCTTATACTTTGTGAATAGTGAATAGATAAAGAGTCTGTTGATACCCCTCTGGCACGTGAGTGCCACAGTAGGCGTGAATACAGGTAGTCAGCTTACTCATCAGATGATAGGCACTTAACGTTTATGTGGGGATATCCCAAAAGGTTTATCCCAAACGTACCCCACCCCTCCCAAACTTACCCCACGCCTCCCAAACGTAACGTACCCCACACAGACACAAGCGCTCTACAGAATCATTTTAAGTGCCACTAGATGTCAGTTCGGGGCGTTTTAAACAACCAACGGGAGCTTGCAGCGGTTAGGCTGCAATGCCCTTGCATCGGTTAGGCCACAATGGGATTGCAACGGCTAGGA
>JAQIWI010001164.1:0-18554 GCA_034698825.1 Deuterosminthurus bicinctus | reverse complement strand
AGTGGAAATTTGTTTGCTTCAGAAGTTCATAGCGCACGAAATAATGAGAGACTGACCTTAGAACTAGACTCACATTATTCTCGTCAATGCCACGTCCACCGGTACGCTTAAGAACGACCCATGCTTCAAATTTGTCAATTATTCTTCGAATAGCAGAAAAAGTGTTCATGTAATTTCTATAGAAAACAGTATTCTCTTTTGTATACATTTTGAAGCCGATGGGGCGGGGAGTTTTGATATTGAAGAATTGGTAAAGTCCGGCTGAATATTAATGTGCACCGTGACTTCAACTCACTTAAACCCTTCTCTGGTTAATTGTAGCCGAACTGAATGGGAAGAATTAGAAAAGGACTGGGAAGCTTACTTAGTTTCTAAATTCTTAGATGAAGGAAGTACGACGAGCGTGTCGGACGTGTGTGTCGGGCGTGGACGGATGCCACTTGAACCAGCGCAGCTATCAATCACCATTCAAGATTTCATGAGAACAAATTTTCAGCTAATCACATTCTTCCGCACGATTTCAATAACCCTTTCAGATGGCAATGGATATTGGATTCGCACGTGAAAATTATATATGCTTCACTCAATAAATCCTCATCCATCTCACAATAATATTCTTCACTCCGAAGATCTGTTAATATTGTATTTAAGTTGTTCCCTCAAGATCCATTGTATTGTTGATGTCCATCCGACCAGCCTCGCAAGTTAAATTGCCGAACAAATTCTATGGGATCTTTTAGCTGAGAGCCTGCAGGTTGATTCTTGTCATTGTTCATGAACTAACACACGCTATCTTTCACCTTTGAAAAATATTTGCTCACGCAAGGAGATAAGAACTTACAGGAGGATCGTGGGAAAACAAGCCTTAAGTCATGTGGATAAAAGTTTTGAGTCTTGTGTCGGTCGTGAGTGACTCGTTAATAGGAGCGATGGTTTCACTGACGCATCATGCGAGTCGTGTGACTTGGAGGTCATTAGGGCAATAGTCAATTGTTAGTCAGTTGTGAATATGGCCTCATGCTCATGTGTGGGGAAGCGTGAGGCGTGATGTCAATCTTTCGAGTCACAAGTCGATGTCACATGATAAAAAAAGAACTACAACAGCTATGGAAAAATTTGCTCAAGTCTTTTGTAATTCTATCGGCAATTACTCCACAAGTATGTAAATGACCCAATCAGACTGGCGACTAATTTAATCCTGGGCTTATGTCAGTGAGAGCCGGCGAGCCAGCCTCCTGTGCGTGCCAATAGCCCGTTTAAGCATACATGATGATAGTAATTGTGTACTTGCAGTTATCTTGAACAAATTAAAAATCTCTGTTTCCTAGCTTCACACAAATAGATAAGACTCACGTGCTTCCACTGCCGTCCGCACAAAGTGATAAGCTAATCAGGAGTGCTTCTGTTCGTGCGCTTCCATAGCTGCCAAGGGTCAAATCAGAGCTGGAGAAAAAATACAAGAGTATCTACTTTGTCTCCACAGCATTATCGGCGTCCACACGCGAGGTCAAATGAGCTGTAAAAACAAGAGCATTAAATCCTTGTCACCAGCACGATGACAATGTGGAGTTCATCCTCATATTACAACCTGAATTACCGATAGTGTATTAAATGAGCATGGCACACTCTGGGATGCTCTCGTCGGTCATGAAAACCTCAAGCTTGTTCAGGACTCGAGGCAGGCTCATAATTTCATATGTTCTATATGACTCTTCAATAATATCGCACCGACATTTACAACGGGGTCGCCCAAGAGCAACAAAGAATTTCCTTGTAAACCTTCCGCTCTCGCTCCCGACAAACCCCCTGCTGGCCATAAAAGATGTAAAAGGCTTCAAAAGTTGTTGGCTTTTATTGCGTAAAGTTTGACGCTGGACCGGAAGCAAAAAGCTCAGTCTAATTTACCTCTTCAACGTTCCCAAAGGTTTAACTTTTTAACAGCACAAGTTATTTACTCCATGTCTAGCCCTTGTGGGAGTCCCTGCGGATACTGAAAATTAAGGAGTTCTCACAGCACAACAAACATATGAGAGTCTCTTTAGTAGCCGCTTGAAAAGTGCCATACTAAACGTCCTAATTAAGTAGCACTAAAAGTCTGCTGATCGGCAACATATTTCCCTTCTCAACTGACCCCCTGCAGATTTGAGAAATCTCCTTGTAATTTTTACTGCGAGCAAGCAACAAGGTTCCTTGGAAAACTCTCCAAGATTTAGTAAAGGCCGCGCTGTTGTTATGTCCACCAAGAAGTTGTGTAAGGAGGAGAAGCGTGTGCAAGTCGTGCGTTAGGGCTCATGAAAGCGGAAAACGAGGATCATCCTACAAGATTTTTGGGAGGGTATTGAGCATTTGAAAACTCAACAACGCCTTACTCGTCAAACTTTAAGCTGCCTCGGGGTCGTTTGCCCAACAATGCTGGCCATAAACCCTCAGCCTCTTACATGGACTTCTCGCACAGAGGCAGATGTAAGGGGAAGATGAGATGCTTATCTATCCAACTTTTACAGGATCCTTGCTCAAAACGCAGATAGATTGACAGACGATAAGGCTATCGATTTTAAGCTACCGCTCTATTACATTTTCCAGCCGCCTGTCACTACGTCCAAATTTTCTTGGACATTTCAAACTAGATGAGTGAGAATGTGAGAAAATATTCGAGTCTTGCAAGCTATACTCTGTGCTTTCTTTCACTTTGAACAAAATGACTCCTCATGTGATGGGGATAACGAGTGAAAGTTTGCGAATACAGTGAATCAGCGCAAAGATGGCAGTGGCTAGCTGTTGACTTTCTGCAGCTTGAAATCTCTGAGGTAAACCAAGGCGCTTTTAGCTTAACATTGGTATTGCTACATACGTTACCCGTTTACAAAGGAAACGAGCAGGAGTGAGACTATTTGTCTTCTAAAGAGCCCTTAAGGGACCCATTGGAAACGCCCAGCTGGCTTGAAGATAGTATGAGAAAGATAAGATCTGAGGACAGAACTCCTTCAACGTTCGCACACAACAATGATATTTATGCCTTTTCTTCCAAGATGCTCAAGATGAGAGCAGTGATAAAGACCACTGGAATTGGAAATTGTTTAAGGACTGTATTTTCAAGGGTTCCCAATTTTCTGATCATGATGTGCCACCATAGCATGAGGCTTGTTCTGGGGTGTTTTACAATATTTTTGATCAGTCAAACAAATAATGTTATTGCAAATTGTGCAAATGTGCCGTTGATTTTGATCGACTACTCTTCACCAAATTCAGGGTGTAAATTGAATTTGGAACTATAGGGAAACTGGATTATCCGAGTTTAAAGCGTGTTAGTCTCGCGTCCAAAGTGGTGAATGGTGTGCAGAGTGAAGATTAAGATCAGCTTGGAGATGCTAGAGATTCTCTTGGTAGATTATGAGGATGAAAGCCCTCAAGATTAAAAGATAATCTGTTACAAAGAAGCCCACAAAGCCGTATTATTCTCTACGAAGTAGAAATTCGGGCCTAAAAGGAGAGCTGAACACAACAATAATTCTACAACAAAAACCAGTTGGTGGAAAAATATTGCTAGAGATTGAGAGATTTCCATCATGATTTTCAGACGAATGAGCTGTAAACATTATTTCCAGATTATCAGATAAATCACAAGGTTTTACCCTTATCGACAGCTGTATGTTGTTGTCGCCATGGTGTTCATTTCTATGAATGCATATGTTCTGTTGTGATGTACGTCCATATCAGCCATATTTCCCGTACACGTATAATTGCGTTCATCTTGATGACACCTACAATCTTGGAGCCATCTATTTGTACCTTATGCGTTATCTTAACCAGATAATTCTCATTTGCTTATGCTGATGATCTTGATGGGAAAATGATCCGTGTGTGTGTGTGACAACACACCACGCGCGTCAATCCTATCTGGGATCATCCTGTCCACAAGCCACACACATTGACTGTGCGGGAAATAAGTGAGCGAGAGAAGTAATAATGACCGGTCCTACAATAATAATATCCCCACTTTTCTGTCGTCACTACCGATGTAATCACACACAGTAACTGCTCATTGTTTGCAAACACCCCAAGTCGAAGAGAGAGCAAGTCAGGCTCTGAAACTGCCGAGATAATTGTTATTGCTACATTAATGGGACAAGGAACCTTGGTGGTGGATCCACAATGTGATCAACGTGTGCCATTCAGATAGCGGCTGCGTAAATTGTCTCTCCTCCGTGGTCATCATCAGCTCACATGTCACTTCCATTAACATTCATTCGGTTAATAGGTACGCCAGCCATGGAAATGGAGCCCACAACTCAGCACCCTCAACTCGTTGAAATTGTCCTCTATAATCCGACTATTTCAATTCATGTACACAGGCTAAGAAATTCCAAGGAGATTTGATGGGAACATTAGTGTTTTATCCCGTTCTGTACTTACTTTCAAACATGTGGTTCAACTTTGAGGCATCAAATGCAATAAATAAAGACAACTTTAAAAGAAATGCGATACGGAGAAGGGAAAAAACCACGCATTTCTCCACAAGAATTATTCACTTTTCGGGCAGAAAGAAAATGGTCCTGGCTCTAGTTGAATTCGTGCAATCATCACATTTATTGTTGACATTAAAAAAATCACGTTGAAAAAATACCGCACTCTTATTCATCCACTCAACATGAACTATCAAATCAGACACCGCAGACTGTTTCAAGTGCCGTTGGTGCCAGTCTTATCGAGAGCTAACATTTGCTCTCTCTCTCTCCTTCTCATTCCCTACTCTTTTTTAATTGCATTAAATCTGGACAATCATTGAGTCATTGCATTGCGTCTGGCGCTCCATATTATGATGAGAATGGGACTAATAAACGCCTCTCACCTGGCCTTCTAATGCCTTGTATTCAATTATAGGACTTTACTAATGCAATTTAATGGCACTTAAGTCACAGTAACTTGTTTATACACGAGACATATTTTACAGATCAGTGGACTTTGATGTCACCGCATCGGATTTAGCAAATCATTTAGTGATTGAACGGACGCCAGTAGCTCCGTGGTAGTCAGTTGTTCTGGCATATTAATTCCAATTCGAATACCTCTACGTGCAACTCCGCATGGTCTTGATCAAGTATTTTCCAATAAATGCGAACTAGATGAGCAATAAAATGTCAAGGTATTGACAGATTTCATGACTTGAAATTTGTAACCAGCAGCAACTATTAAATATTAATTTGAGTGAAAATGTTTTTCTACCACAGTGGATGAGATGGTACTATACTCTCCACATGACGTGATGGAGACCTGTTGACATGAAAATCACCAGTTCAAGCAATTGTGAGGGTAGCTTGTGGAGCCCAACGAGTATGTGTCGAGAAGCTGTCATATTTTTTTCCGTCGTTGTGCAAGTCACGAATTTTCCACAAAAGTCAAAAAACTCTGTTGTAATGTCAAGAATGCCATGGATTGAACGACGCACCGCATTGGACTCCTGTCCTGTCGTATTATTTAGTCAATCAGATCAATACGAAAGACTGCATTTACCACAGTAATAATTACATGTTGTCTCATGTGCAAATCACTATCTCCTAGCTGCTACACTTTATACAGTCCAGTCTCCAGCTTTGTTATGCAAAAAGGCTCTCTTATCAAGTCTCTTGACCTTTTCGCACATCATCCATACAGTCTAGATAATAGCTCTCGTTTATTTTTTTAATGGGGAAATAGTCTCATTAACAAGCCTAGTACTTTTCAAACTTACCATGCAAACGACTGCATATACAAATACTACCTCATGAATTTTCAAGTCTAATTCGAATCCTAGTTGTGACAGCGAGTTAAGACCCCGTAGAATTATTCACATCAAATTTTACTTGCGTACCTTCTTCCTTATAATTACTGGCTGACAGCAGCTCATTGGAATGCACCTACCTCTTTGCTCACAGACTATTTACGCAACGACAATATTTAGGCAAACCCCCAGTTTCCATTCTTCACTTATTACTCAAATTCGCATGGTCGTTTGAAACAGCTTTTGGAACTCTTAGCCTGAGAGCTGTCGTCATATTCGCTAGTAGTATAGTTTGTGGAATGCACTTGATTCAGTCGGTGGAATGCAGATTGAAAAGGCATATGGTGAGGACCTGGAGTGATGGAAGCAGTCCATTCATTCATTGAGCACGACGTGGAGCTGGAGGAAGCCGTTTATTACGCCAATTGACTCCATGCTTTGATATTCTCATGTTGATGATCCATTTAAAAGTGCGAGGGCTGTTGGAAAGGCTCACTTATTTTTAACAATATGATTGACAGAGTGCAAGTTGGCTGTAGCATGCTATCGTGTGTGTTTGTGTTATGTTTGACTATCAATGAGATGTACAGGAGAGTAACAGGCTGAAGGTCCATTGAAAAACTGTCACTAGCATTGCGTGAATGAGTGAGTTTTTTTCGTCAGAAGGAAGTTTCTAATGAAAGAAGAGATGGACGTTGGGTTATGTATGAACGTCGTCGTGTGCGACATCATGTCCAGCGTACACCGGATTTGCTCTTTTCCTTGCTACACCAGCGACACATGGGTAGGGCAATAATAATTATGATGATAGCAGTCAATCAAATAGGACCAAGGCATTCACACACATTCACTGTTCATTCTATCCACGTGCATGGTAATGATTATGTGAATGAAGCGACTTGCGTGGTCAGCGGTTGGCATAAACTAGTGCATCCATAGCCCTGGCTCATCTCAACAGCACAGCCGAGCCAGTAGATAATGAAAAGGGAGCACATATAATTTCCTCCTGCACGATTTCTTATTTGAAAACTGGGCGTCAAATTCCACGAAGGCCTCTCTTCCTTATCAACTTTTGGTTCGTCAGTGACCACAAGAAAGGTTAATCGTTTCTGTTCGTGTGGCTTAATAGATTTCCAAGTTGTTACACCGCAATATGCCAAATCCATTCAGTTCTATACTCAGACGTACATATGTAAGACATTTATAATAATAGATTTGCGTGTGAGCATCATGTTTATGTCGTCTTTTTAGTCGGAAATCAACGCCGAGGTTTTCATGAGACTTGAAAGTGGGAACTATTTCCAGGGAAAAATCACACACGTACACACTGTCTTCTAGACAAACTGGAAAGTTTGTCATGATAAGTGCAAGGCTTAAACTTGTCTTCCCGCTCTGGAAACAAACTTTTCCCCTGTGTAGGCATTTTTCGTGGGAACGGAAATGATTCCCTCGCGGATGTAATTACTTTTGTTATCATTCAAATAACAACAATAGGCATTCCCTCGCACTTGCTAATAATAAGCGTTATATGAGTAAAGGCTTATATCATGACACATATTTGCCAATCTAAGCCCTCATATGTTGTTCACACCAATAAGTCACAATGTGTAGTCAAGTGAACGCTGCGACCACTTATCTACTCTGTTTGGAATGACCTCTAAGTGCTGATTATAACAAACTGGTAGGAAAAACCTTACTAAGAAACCGAAGAGCTAATGCTAGTATCAGCGAAAACATCAAGTTCACAGCAAAGGAACGATGCTACTACTTTTCATTCACTCTCTTTTTGCATCCAAGGCGTCCTGAATGCATTACACTGGAGTAAATAAACTGATTTCATGACACTGTATGTGCGTGTAAATGCTGTGGACCATTGAGATGAAGGCTTGGCTAGAGAGGAAAAATGTGCCACTTCAAAAGTCTCTAAAGCACACGTCAGCACTTTGCTGCTGACAAGAAACAGTAACGGGAGCTGGAGTCGGTCACGAGTCGTCATTCCAAAGGAATTAGAGTTGTCAAGTAAGTGTAAATGCTTATACATTGATGCAACAGGTGGATCTTCTATTCATTCCGAAGCACCCCTGACGTCAATGGAGCACCACCTTTGTCCATCCGAATTAAATAATAAAGTACGCACGGTCTGAATTATTAATGATTCATAAGACGTCTAGACTGTTGTGCGACTGAAGAGGACACATTAAAATAACTTTTTGTGTAGTGCCAGATGTGGAGATTTATGCTATTTATTTCACTCTCAATGCCTCGGCGTCTCTATGGCATCATAAACAGATGAAGTGAATGCCTCTTGCGTATGTCTCAGGGTGTAGACGAAACAGAATTCATCCCGGTCGTATTGGCTTAACATGGGTGCGAGAGGGTAAGTCTTTCTCTCTCTCTCTCTCTCTTGTAAGCGTACGCAGGTAAATAAAGTCCCACACGCTTCCACATTCCTTTCAGCCAGCCTGTCAAAAGGGGTTAAACGAAGCGCTTATCTTGTGCAGTACAGCGTGTCAGATGTATAAATGTTACAAACAGGACACTTCGAGTCTCTCAATATTACCTCCTTTTGCCCAGTGAATTTTTGGAGGTCATGGTATACAGGAGAAAACTGACCAGAACCGACTTGGTGCGTGTGACATGTTCATATTACTATAGCAACCTCAAGTTTTTTTCTCTCTTTTACAAGCCTTCCGTGCACAGTCAAATTATCTTGAGCAACAGTAGTGGTCGTAAAGCTCTTGAGAAAATTGATTTGAGACTGTTTTGTTGTGTATATGTGGAGATGAAGGGAGAGAACTCCGTGTAGTCCATTCATGGCGAGTGGAATTGACAGATGAACAGGTAGTTTATGGGCATATATGTCTGTAGTAGAGACCCCATCCAAGCATCCACCTGCAGATAATAGTTACAGCGGCAGTTAGTCAAGTAGTTAGAAGTAAAGTGAGTCTACACTGCTTTTCTCTAATCCGCACGGACATGGGGTGAAAAAATGAAGAAAAAACTCTGGTGGTATTGAAACAGGGAGGAAAACAAGTGTGTATGTGTGTGTACATATGCACATGAATGGTCTCATCATTGGTACAGAAAACAAGCCCATATGTATACATGATTATTGTTATGGGCCATGTTGGATGCGGTTGAACAAGGGTTAGTTGTATGTAGACGAGAGAGGACTCGGACGATAATATTATCATCGTGAGTAAGACTGTCATGTTCATACGGGGAAGTTGCTCGGCATGAAATTGCATATATTCCCTTCGTATGTAAGTGAATGTAGTGAGTTGGAGGTCATATGTACGTTAGATGATTTGTCTCGGCACTGACTGGGAGAGAGAGAGAGAGAGATCGAGTCAAGTGCATCTCGGTTCAATTCCTATGCGTTTAGAGAAGATAGAAGGCCGCAGTGTTCCCACGGTACGAGCGAGACGGTATGTTGGTGATGATATGCGATAAAAAGTAGGAGAGTGTCAACAGGCTGCGCCAACCATCGTGTCGGAATCGGCAATAGGCGGAACTTTCCCACGACGCTCGCCTCACTTATACATCTCCGTCTTTTCTTATATGCTCCTTCATCTTCATCTTCAGTGTTCGTGTGCACGCTCACACTGACTTCATGCCTAGCGCAAGCAAGGCAGTTTCATAAGGGCGACCGCCACACCGCTAATAATAATACTCGCCCCTTTGCATGCCTGTGTTATGTGTGTATATATCTGTGTGTACATTACAGACCATTGGAATTTAAAGCGATTAATCTGTACAAACACTTGACTTCACATGACTTACACACTCACATGAAAGCATATTCGTATTCTCAAGACGTAACATCTTTGTGTGTCTTGGTAAGGGGCACTATGAAGAAGGTGATTACGAATACCTCCTCACACGCTACTCCGCACAACAACTGCAAGGGACCTGTTGCCATTTCTACCGTCATCGTCTCAACCGGTGGGGTTGTCCCACATTAGGCGGCGGAGGCTGCTGCTGAGATGCAAACCACCATACATTTCCGGTCATCATTATTATCAATGTGTTTTTTTACTTACACACCACACGCCTCCACGTGTGTTGGACGCAGCATTATTCGCTTGTTGCCTTTCGCGAGAATTTTCTTTACTGATCGAGGGTTAAATAATTCCATTGATTAATTCACGTGTTAAGTACTACCAGCGATGTCAATAGCTGTTAGGGAATAAGATCCATTTCCAGTGAAAATGTCAGCAGAGGGCGACATGGAGAGAAGCAATAGTTCTGCTCATGTTAAGCACTAGTTAAAAAAATATCACTTGAAATTATTATCCACTTGTGGGACGAGGCTTTCAGCTGTGATAAGAGTTATCGCACACTCCACTACGGACGTTTATGCATCCGACAGGCTGCGTATGATTTCTCAGCATTTCTACAGTTGTCTGTTAGATATAAACAGTCTGACCGGAACTGTCGCACATAACAAATATGTATACTAAGGCTATCGCTAACAGTAGTAGAAGCCCAGAGGTCAGACCCTGTATACGATCAACTGTAACATGAGAAAATAAAGGTTTATTTTAATATACATTTACATATTTAGATTCCAAATATTTCAAGAGATAAATTATTGAGCTCTTCTTCCCACTGAACCACAGAGAGCCTATTTGTCTGGGAAGGAGCATGATTTTTTCCTTGGCTTAATTTGACTCAGGTCAGATCCCTAAAGGCACGTGTATTTCCCATGGCTGGGAGCAGGCAATAAGTGTGACAGGCCCGTACTTATCCACACAGAGAAAGGAAATACATACATGCACAGACACACGGCTCACTACTGCCGCTGTCGCTCTCCACGGTTGCTATAGATTATATATGGTCCTCTTTTCATACAAGAACCTTTCTCTCTAACCTTCTCATTGCTCCAGAATTGCTTTATGGTAATCACAAGTGAGTACCTGTGCCGTGTTGAAGACCCTCGAAACCTGTTACTGTGTAGTCCCCTTTATGGAGCATCATGTGTTCATCCTTGAAAACAAAGGCTTATTTTTGCCCAGCTTGTTCGTCCATTTGACATGCGGTCAGTGGCATTTCTGTGGCGCCGTGCCAAGTGGATCATTTCCCATAATCTTTATGAGATGAGCGTTTAAGTTTTTATCAATCGGTCAACGATCAACAGGAGCAGTTTCAAAGGTTATAAGGCGGCGGTATAAATTTGAGGTTAAACTCCGATAAACTCCAGTTCTTTCATCCTGTAGGAGATGAGAGCCTGCTTGAAAGTACGGTTTATTTGCATCTGCACGTAGCATCCACACAGGTGAATGCAGTAATGGCAATATAGTTTGCATGCCAATCCCCACCAAGGTCCTATCAGCGTGGGAAGAGAATCAAAACTAATTTCACACATTCAATTCCCTCACTCCCCAGTTATATATTTACTATTGGAATGAGGTGGTAGATTTGTAGCAACAAGTATTCACGCATGACCTCACATCATTTCTCCTGCATTTTCAGCCGCCAAAAACAATGCCCTTGAGATCGTCATATACACACTAGGTAGGCTTATTAGTAGGAAAATTAGCTGGGCGGTGCCACTGTATATGTGTGTTGATCCAGGAGACAATGAGCTTATTTAATCATAGCCTCCATGTTACTCCACAAGTTTCGTGTGCATCATCACTCTCTCCCACTACAAATAAACTGATAGCTGTAAACAATGGCTGCAGATACTGTCATGATTGTTGTCTGCTAATCCAGCGGAGTGCCTCCATAACTTTCCATTCCGGCTGAGAACATGAAGAGTGGACACGATTATCAAAGCTACAAATCAATGCATGGAAAAATCATCAACATCATATCCACCCTCCACCTTTTGTACAGCCGGACGGATCTGAAATGAAAATCATGGTCCGATTCACATTCCCACATGCAAATAGATGGAAGATCAGGTGGGGGCTGACTACAATTCTTGTTTCCCATGCCTCTCTACTTTTAGACTGAAGGTGCACTTCCCATTTTTTTTTCTTGTCATATCCTTCCTGTTCTGCCCAGTATGCATTACATAAGTAATGACAATTGCATAATAATATCATACCTATTGTATGCAAAGTGTAGTTCCAGCACTTCCTATCTTATTTCTGCACGGCTGGAGATCCTGGTCAGTTGTAGTAGTGGTGGCGGTGCGGATTAATTAAACTCCACCTAAAATGGAACTTTCCGCACCAACAAATGTGAACAAAGAAGAATGAAGGCTCGTTCCATGTGACTAAAGGTGAATAATGAGAACAAGTTAAGAGAGGGTCGTGATGGAGACGACGCCGTGACAGATCCCATTTGAACATCCATCTCCACGTAGTCCATGTCGTCCAGCTAGAGCATTTCATGCCATTGGAAACAATGCAATGTTACAAATATACACTCTCAGTCCAACAAGCTCAACAATGATGAATGGATTGCAGAGGAAAAAATTATTGCGAGACACCAAACAACACGCCTCTCCTTTGCACCTCGCAGTCCCAATTGGCTACTCACATGGAGACTATACTTGGCTAAAGTTGTGCACAAGGTATAACCTTGGTAGAAGGAAACAATTAGTGCAAGAGCCAACCCCGTGTAGACGTGAGCTTAGCACGTCTGTCGCCCTGCTCTCCACACTTCACACACACACAACTATCGCACAGTTCATTATGCTCCTGTAATTGCTCATTTCAAATGCAAAGCTCTCCGGCATGATTGTCGGTCTTCTCTGTGTGATAGACAGAGAGACGCTCTTCTATACTCATTTTGTCAACTATGAACATTTCCATTGCTAAGTTGCAATAATGCTCAACGGTTATTGCTGCTGGTTCATTTGCAAAATGTATACGCTGAACAAATTGAGATGTTCGCAGTAAAGTGTATTTCTATTTAATCAGGTCCAACGGTTGGGTTCATAATGTTGGAATGACGCAGCGATTGGACTAATTTTCTGCATGCATAATTTAATGGAGGAACGGCCGGGCATTTCTAGACACAAGTAAGCAGTGAGGTGCATTTGCATCCGTGGTCAAAGAAGACGCCGTCTAGCTTCAAAGGACAATAGAGAAAGGATCAAGCGTGAAATTCTACGAGTTTGACTTGTGAAAAGCTAACTTTAGACTCGCGCGTGCCTTCTTCCTCACTTTCCAGCTAATCACTCGCGTCCACTTGTCCAACCGTTAACCCTGGCAAACGATTAACCTTTTCCATCTTTGTTCAACCACAAAGGGTCATCCATATTGTGGATTTTCCCTCTGTCTGTCTTTCTCTCTCTGCATACAGACAAACAAACAAGAGGATTCTACTATTCCCTTGTGTCTAATCTACAAAGTTGCAGGAGCACATGAGTGACAAGAGTCTCATGACATGACGCATGGACGGACGTGGGGACAAAACATGTGGCCGACTATCCATCCTTGCGTGATAACACTGCCCGATTTCACAGCAGTAATGACCCAACCAATGTATAAGTGCTCAGGTCCTGAGAAATTTGACATTGGAATTCCCTAAAAATATGACTCACGATTAGGGTGGTATACTCCAATCCATTGTGGGCCATGAAGAGTTATGCAGCAAGATGGCTATAAATAATGCACTGGTCTTTGTAGTCATATATAATTCTATCCCTGTGGTCCCAAAAAATCTCATTATATTTATTTGGATATGATGGCCATTGTGACTCTGTCTGCTTATGTTTTCTTTTTTAGCTCGAAAAACTCTCAGAAGCTCATGACAAATTAGGTGAGGTTAGGGACAGTTCAGGATCTTGGACTTGTGTTCACTGCCCTCAGATGAGGTATACGGATGATAAGGAGAGATCCAGAATACGCATTATCTCTCCTTCTTGATCTGTCTCGTCACTTGCTTATACCTTGAAAGGCTCAAAAGCATCATCATTTTAATGACGGCTGCAGTTAGAATGACAAAAACAAATGTTGTGTCTACTCCAAACGCCATGGAGGTCTGTGGGAACGTAAATCTGTGGGACTATGTAGCAACAGCCACGAATCCTTTTTGTCCAAGTAATGAGTATCTGTGGGACAAACATGAGCTGCAATTAGTCCTCTCAAGCAAAAGACTGAGTATAAATGGTCCAGAATGGGGAAGGAGAAAGACCTGTTAGAATTCGGTGGGATCAGATTTTCGGCATTCCTTGTAGTAGTTGATATGGTGGATTTGTATTCATTCGTAGTGTCATTTAACTGCCGCTATATAGGCAGTTAAAAAACAAGGAGATGATGGATGAGAAGCTTGACTTGCTCGCTCCTGATTGGGTTCCTGAAATGTGATCCGAGTTTTTGGAAAACCACGACGAGACTATAGGCTCATTCTTCCAGTCCGACGTCGTTGTAATTTAACCCGCATGAAATTAAATCCCTGCTTATGCATTGACCGCTCATATACTCCACACGCACAAATAAACTCTCCACTTGCCTCTGTATTAATGAAGCGGGCAAGAATGAGGAAAACGGTAGATTTTTTTACACTAACTCCCGTCAGCCATCAGCAGGATTTTCAGAAGGGGAGCGTGACGAATAAATATTTGTGAAGATTCGGAATGAAAAAGGGCAGGATTATAATAAGGTCCGCATTCAGAGTGGAGATACTTGGAGGTTGAGTCCCTTGTCATCCCCAGCAGATTGTCTCCATTCATCACTCATCATTAAAGGATGATCAGGTCGGGGATCATAAATGGGCCACCATCAAGTCCATTGTATGTCACAACGCTGGTCATTTTTCTCTCATTCCATGTCCTTTTACACATCAAGTGCAGAAGAACAGACGCACTTATCAAATCTTCCTCGGGATCTCAAGGCAACAGGTTAATGGTTCGTAGGGCAATCCAGTGTTTGTTGTACAATACTTGAGGGAAGTTACCATGCTAAGCCAAGTGGAAAACCAAAGCCAACCGCCAAGAAGTGTAGGGACATGCACACCCACACGGTCCATCATTTCACTTCATACGTAAGCATCCATGACGAATTTGACTTTGTAACAATGACACTTGGATAAGTAACAAACCTATCAGGCTCATCACTGTGAAACCAGACAGAAGGAACTTATGATTGTGGGACTGCCCTTCTGTCCACCTAAGGCTCATCACGGGGCTTGTTGTCTCTCTCCTGTATCGCTACCCAATAAGTGCCAGCAGTAAATGAACCACAGACACAATATTTCTCTCATCGGTCCTAACATGGACAATTCGATACGCTGCCGAAATGAATGAACTGAGGGCGAAACTTTCATCAACTTCCTATTCAGCTCCTTGCCTCACCTGTTGCCGTAAAATGCCCGGTGATCGCCTATGTTTTCTCTTTCAAAGCTACCGCATACTTGCCATGTGTATTCATGTTGATGTTTTATGAGTCGTAAATTAACAGTCGTTTTGCCCTGGCTGTCCATTGGAGCAGATTTATGCTAGAAGTTGGTGGGAAAACTTAGTGAAGATTTTCAACCATTAATGATGAGGATTCGACCACTTGAAATACAATGAGGAACGAGAAGTGGTAGTTAAAAGTGTCAATAAATACTTGTATTTATTTGTTAGAAAGTGCATCATTATCATTGAGTGTGAACATTATTACAGGAGGAGTGCATTTGCCGTATACTTATAATTAAGGCTTGCAAGTAAAGGAAAATGGTCCAAGATGACAAACAGTTTTCCCCATCAACTGTGGGGGAACATGTTAACATACATACTACGTGGCTAATTGTACATTAAGGAATGGACTGTGTGTAAGAAACTTGTTGTTAAAATAGTAACTCCTTAACCACTACTAATTGTATTCGTCGTATTGTATGAATATGTACAGGATAATTAGATTAAAGTCTATAGATACAAAGCATAAAATATAGCCTAAGTGTGATTTGAGTGTAGTGTGTAGGAACAAAACACTCATAATCAGCAGCATGGACCATATAGAAGCTTAATGATTTGTCTGACCGCAAGTTTGGAAGGCACTTAGTTGCTCCACATGGCAATAGTACTTCCCTTAACTAACCTAAAATTACTTAAGCTGTGTGGCTACAACTACACACATATAATGACTAATTGGTTCTCTTTCTCTCACTTCTACCCTAAGAGATCATTACAATAAAGCAACTATACATGCTACAAATGAGTCTACAATTATATACTGAAATCCCGGGAACATTTTTAATAGAGTGGATATTTTCGAGTTAGAATATGTATCGAGTAATAATAATAATAAAGTGGGGGAAAAACTGATATGATTGTTGAGTGATTGGCTCAAGGATGATTACCTTGGTGAAGGCACTAACTGGAAGACGTTAGATTTTGTTGTATGGAATGTACACATTCTCGCAACCCCCTTGCAAATAAACCTATACAAAAATGTACACTAAGTAAATGCACATGTCCTGCCTAAACTTTACTTCCGTTACTAGGAGCAACCGAATGTAATAAATTATTTTTGTAGACCTAATATTTGTGCGTGTATCACAAACAAAATTGGCAATGTGAGAAACTATTTACAGCTAAGGCACTTTGTGTGTGTGTGTGTGTGTTTGTGCACAACATACATTCACCGTACTGTCATCCAAAAGATCTGATGCGATTCTTCATCAAACTGACTAAGAGTTTTTAGTATATCAATTAGGATTCACCAAGGTCTCCAGCAACTACCATCAGGATCTTCCTTCTTCGGAGTGACCAGAGCCAAGGGTTGAGACGAGAGTGAGCCAGGTGAGAAGTAGCTGGGTGGATAGTGCGAATGGTGATGGTGGCCATTTGGACTGGAATAGGTCGGACTGAGAGAACAACCAGAAGAGGAACTGGAGGAGACAGTCAATTCTAAAGGCACTTCCGGTGACAGCATCGGGGGTGGATTACAATGAAGATTTTGCATCGCTGACAAAGGAATGGCAGATGAAGGTGCAGTGGCTCCTCGAGATGAGTTGAAGCCTGGGACGACGAAGGCGATCTCTCCCGAAGAGAGGCGAGAAGGAACAAGGGAAATTATTGGAGTATTTGGTGGCACATTCAACGTCGTCCCAACGTTTCCTGATCCATCCATCCCTTGATGATGTAACGCATGGTGATGAGGCTGATGATGTGGAGCAGATGAGCCAATACTCGGATTATTAATACAGTCTGCTAAGTGAGCTAATAATCGCCCACTTGTATGAGGATCAATCCCGTCAGACTTGGGTGATGCGAGAAACCTGCCAACTTCGGCCGCACATTCCGCAAAACCTTCCCGGAATCTGGTGACTCCATCTGAGTTGTTGTTATTGTGATGTCGATGAAGGGCTTTCAAATGAGACACAGTCAGTTCGAGAATGTCAGCCTTTTCCAACTTAGAATGACGAGCAGGGTCCTTTCGCATAGCTTCAAGGAGGATCCCCTTCAACTCATTCAGACAATTGTTGATGCGGGCTCGACGGCGCTTCTCCATGATTGGCTTATTGCTCTATAAAATGGAAAGGAGATGTGGACATTATAATCACAGTTACAGCAGCAAAATCAATAAAGTTGAGCTGAGTCAAACAGTTGAAAAACCTATCATTTATTATGACGCTATCACTCTCAAGACTCTCTTCTTCCTCCCCTTGTGAATCATAACTCAATATTATTGAGTCCAATAAAAAACTCTGACTCATGTTGTCTTTCCATGTACAACCAAGAACGTTATGACGATAAAAAAATATTTGATAGAGAAAACGGAAGTCCTTGTCAAAAGCAGATAGGGCATTTGCTATGGAAATCACAACCCCTTCATTGAGTTAAATTGAGCCAACGGGAAGACAAATCCTTTCTGTCACAATCACGTCCATTTTTCCTTTACAATTCCATCTCTAATCTCACTAAATCCCACTTCAATTTACCCTGCAAAAACGTGACTAATTTTACAGAACACTTGTTCCACTCCTCCTTTACTTTCTCCAAGCATTATGAGCATAGACAGAAGAGATCATTGTCTCCTTTCATACTAATTCTAAAGCGAATGAAAAAGTTAAAGTAGTAGCGTATTAGCACAAACAATATAGTGACAACTTACACGTCGATTCGGGTTCCGGTTCGTCGTATCCGGAGTTTTAGTTGTGATGGACCCACCCCCGGCACCGTTGGCCGGGTCAGGGGTGGATTCCGCTGAGCACATGGTCATGGAAGCAATTGTTACTGTATGATTGTCGTGTGCAAAAGAGTATTGTCGAGTTAAACTGCAGTCACTTCGGGGCTCACTTACAGGCACCACTGGAGCAATCTGTCACCATAGCAATGTCAAAGCACTCGAGCCACTTGTTGCTCAGACTGATCAGGAGGGTAAGGGGAGACGGTAAAACTATAGTGTGGAGGGTTAGAGGTTTAGAACCACTCTGTCGACAGTTGTTCACTGGTCGGCTCCCTGAGCTGAAGTGAGTGGACTGTTGGAAGTATCTTGGTATTTGGCCTTTTGGTAGTTCGTGTGGTTCAAGTGCTGGTTGGCAAGTGACTAGTAAATGTGGACGAGGCCCTGTGGACGATGGTGCGGAGCCGGAGCCCCTAGACCCACGTGCCGACACTCGACGAGCACACCGTGGGAACCTTCCTTTCCAACTCCCCATGCCTCAATTAGGAATTCCCTTCCGGCTACAGCAAAGCTACTGCATTACTCCATCTCCTTTATCATCTCTAATTCCTTGCCCATAAAAAGATGCAGAGACAGAGCAGAAACTCAAGTGAAATCATCATTCTCTTCTTCTTCATCATCATCCTCTCGGCCCGCCGTCGTCCACAACAACAATCTAATGTCCTTGTCAACTATAAACAATCAGCTGAGCTCATTATCTATCAATAATCTCACAGGCGGTAACA
>JAQIWI010001163.1:0-18556 GCA_034698825.1 Deuterosminthurus bicinctus | reverse complement strand
TGAATACAAGTGGATTGAAATAATAAAATAATGATATCAACAGTTTTTTCTTAGTGAAATCCCTCAATTTAATGCCAAGAAGTGTTGTGTCTGTCTACGATCTTGTATATCATATGCAAATAAAGGAAATAATCTGGATGCTTTTTGTGCACCACCTGAGCGCTTATTATGCACTACCTGATGATGTAGCATTATGAGCCATCTGTACGCTTATCCACGACCGAAATGCATTATAACGCAGTGGAACAAGAAGACGTAATTATAAAGGGTGCTATAAAATGTTCATTGCAGTCAATAAGATGCTCTTCTGTAGTGTATATACAATCTTATACAGATGATGGAAGTAGCTTCTTAATGTTTCCTACATATTGGTCAGCCTTGGCTCAATGCCGTTTCCGCCACCAAGCCTCCTCCTCCTCAGGATCACAAGGGAAGGGAGAAGAGATGCTCGAAAGATGCAGAGGGACAGATAGGCAAGATGGACTGCTATAGAACTTACTTCTCTCACAGCCTAAAGGCTTCGAGCCAAGAAGACAAGGATGAGCATGTATATGACTAACTCTACGACTGTCTGTAAAACAACATACACTCTGAGCCCAACTGTGGGATGACAGGGTTTGCCTTTCTGTTTATATACGAACCAGCTGGAAGTAAACATACTGAAAGCATATAGTATAACTCCCCTTGGAAAAGACTGGGACGTTATGTGTATGGATATGGGGGATTCTCTATAGTAAAGGAAAATGTTTTTCCCTTCTCATATTTTGGACACTGTAGTGCAATGAATGCGAGGGTAGAAGCAGGCAGTAGTACAGAGTGGAAAAAGAAGAAAGGGAGAATAAAGTTGAAAACCCTCCACCACCACCACACAAACTATGCACTTGCCCACCATCACCATACTTGCTTTGCTTCAGGGTTACCAGAGGAACATTCTGTGAGTGGAGATGCGATGAGTTTAGATTCAGTCATACTGTAGACCCGACAGAGTTCATACACAGAGTCTGTGTTGCTCCTCTTGGCACCATTTGCTTGTTGTAGCCAGTGCTATAGAGCATCAGAGGCTTCTCAAAGGCCGTCGTCGACTAGTTGGACGGAAAGATGGAGGGTGTGTAGCAGCGCAGTGGTTCCCCTATGTAACGTGTGTATATGTGTGTGTGTGTGTCTTTTGAATATACTCAGCTCTTTTTAATGTCATCCCGACGCCAAGAATAACAAATAATATTTGGACGGAGAGTGAAAAAAAATCAGATTGTTCTTCAAACTGTGTGCGTGATTGAATAAGTGAGAGTGTCATGTCTAAATATTAATGGGAATCCTGCGTGTTTTCTATGTGCATCTCACAACATACTACACTGCTTATTTTTGTGGAACTTTTGCACTTGAATGGTAAGCATTCCGTCACCATAGTTTTATTTTTCCCTCCACAAATATCCACGAGCTGTGCCGTTCCATCCACATTTCATCATGCTGGGCTCAAACTTTTCACGTAATACACTACTGTACAACTGCAGTAGTTCATATTCGTCCTGTTACATGTGAACATGGCACATGCTTATGAAGCACGAGACTTTGATGTTGTTGTTGTTGATCCAACCGCTTCGGAATGGCATTCTCAATTACACAGTCTCCTCCTTCAACGTTTAATTTCAATTGCGCATACAGACTCAAACTTGCACAAAGGTCAAGGTTTCAGTTCCATCATCATCAACGTAATCATCTGCTTCTTCATTACCAACATGATCGTGTATTTTCCATCGGGATGTAAACTCAAGTTAACAACTACATTTACAAATGCATGAAGGCACGCATAGGACTACGTCAAATATGGCTTTTGCTCTCCTTTTCTCTCAACTTGTTCCTTTAAGGTCGTTAGCTGCATTAGCACTAAGGCGGCTCCTATCATTAAGGCAACATAGGATCATGTCTGTCATGTTAATTGGAATTGAAAACCTGAGCGTAATTTTATCTAGTTTACCGAGTTCCTTGTTCCGCCTTCTTAAATATGACATGCGCATCATTACTGCCACTTTGAAGATGTTGTACAGTGCATCCCATTGGGAGATGCAGCTCGAATTTCAATCTGTATATAGCTTCCACATAAAATTCACACTCATTAATGCAGAGCAGTGAGCAATATGAGTGTACATTTGAAGTATTATGAGACATGTTGAGATATGTATACAAATGGATTTTAAAAATGCTGGATTTCTCACGGCACTGAACAGAGCCGAGTTGTGGAGCGATGGAGGGAACAAAAGGTTATTTTTGGGTCAGCAAGGGGTTAACAGAGTACAGAAAGTTTCAAGGAATTGACAAAGAAGGGCTTGTGTACTGCTGTTGTTGTGTTGTTGTTGAAAATCTTTTCCCAAGTTCGCGATGGGTTTTTCGAGCTTGTAAATGTTTCAAAGGGTCTTTGAAAGAATGGAGATTCTTTCCTTAGATTTCCTTTGCCCTAAGGAGTTCGTTGGGAAGGATGAGCGAGGGATGAAGGTGTAGGGGAAATACATTGGGGATATGTATATTAAGTTAACCTTTAGAGGGTTCATATTATACCTAGCTTGCCCAGGGCAGGTAGTAGTTGTAGTAGTAGTCGTAGTACTCTTCGTCATCATCATCCTTATATGCTCACAAACACTTCACCACACGTACGCGGCCCAAGTGTCTCTAAAGCTGCCCTTCTTCTTCTTCCTTTTCGTATATATTTTCCAAAAGTATACACACGTCGCCGGCTCAATGTTTTTAATGTATTCTGTGGGTGTGTGTACATGTAGCCTGAAAATATAGGTACAATAATGTGAGTAAGGAGAAAACTGGAAGAGCTAAGCCAATGTTAGGCATTTCCAAATTTGTAATTCTTTATCCCAAAACAAGAACCGAAGCAGACGTAGACATTTGCTTGAGCTCATACACTACACACTCACTGCAAGGAGGAACATTATTAAATATTTGACATTTTGTACACGGCAGCAGGACTAGCCGCAAGTATGGCCTTCTGTATAGAATGGAAGTATAAGGCTATAATGTAATGTAGTTTTCCTACCATAAGGTTCCATGCTTGCTTTGTGATCCCTATCAGAATACCTGCTGATCAGGGTTTCATAGTTGGCTTGTACCAGGTCACATCATGCTCGGAGATTATCATCCGCTTCGTCTTCTTGATGGATGTAACAATAGACTTTTCCCCGAACCATTTGGACGAGCCATTGTTTGCAGTGGAAGAAGCCGTGATTCGGCTAGTTAGAAGCCAATTTTCATTATGTCCACTTGAATTCTCAAGTCTGTTTTGGAGTAGACTTTGACTTTAACTGAAATGTTATTTAGCCTGTCAAATTGTTGAGCAACGGATCCAGTCGTCGCCTGTTGAATGATTTAAACGAAGCAAGTCCACGGATCTTGTGGGAATGGGCTGATCTCGGTTAGATTGTCTAACTTGAGCCAGAAGCGAGACAGAGGGGCGGGGGAGCATTAGCATGCACTTGCATAGTCCAGCTCTCTCATCTGATCATGAAGCTGTGAATTGGAAATGTAATTTTGATTTATGATGACCAAAGGCAGCCAGATGCGAGCAGAGGAGGTGGATGTCTTCCAGTAGCATTGAGAATAATTGTAGCACAATAACATAATGGAAGCTGGCAACAAGTTTTCTTTTCTTGCATGACGTTTTTCCACTTACTCTGTAATTATCTCCCATGTTTCTCCTGCTCATCCTTTTCCCAGTTTAGTTTCTCATACCAAGTGATTGCTCCTGATGCACGCAGACAATGTCTCCGAGCATCTAAAAGTCGAGGCAATTCGGCCTATGCAAATGCATGTCGAGGGTCGATGAGTTCAGACAAGAAGGAAAAGTATATATAAACATACGGGAAGGCAGTGTAGAGACTGTAATAGCTTGTTAAATTAGGAAATGGCTCATAAAATGAATTTATTGTTAGCAAAAGGATTAAAGTGACACGAAGGAGGAATTAAAATAATGTTGTTGCCATGCAAATTTCAACACTTGATTCTGTATTTTTGTCTCCTATCTTTATCCCAACCTTCCCATTTCCTTGAACTTTACTAACGTGTGTTACTATTGCGCAGAGAGATCGAGCATGTGTGTATAATACATATGTGTGCATAATAAAGCAGCTGAGTCAGGCTCTGATTTGGTCCCCGGCATCCAAAATCCCCACACCTGTACAGTCATGTAAAACATTATAACAGATCAAGTTAGACAGCTGGAAATGAATATTATTATTATGCTCGACTCACACAGGTGCGTCATCCTTGGACTTGTTGGGTCAAATGTGAATATTTCTAAGCATCTTTATTGTTGTCTGCAGCTGGAAATGTAATCCATGTGGTTGTACACAAGACCAACAACAGGTTTTCGCGTCCATGGTTTTAATATACATTCACCACAGGACCACACGTATAGGTCTTTATAACAGCAAACTGATGACCATAAAAAGTCATCTGTTTCTTTATCTTGTCCGTAGCAAATCCGTTTGGCCTGCTTTGGCAAGTAATAGTATCGTTTGCGATGCCTTTACATATTTACAGAACATCGGAAGAGTATGGTGATGAACGTAGAAAGTTAGTTTCTAATCATTTTGCCTGACTGACACAATGGGAAGACCAAACAGTGTGGCTAACAGAGCGCGCCATAAGTTTATCTCGAGTACATTTATAATAAACATGGTGCAATAAAAGTCTGAGAACAAGTGTGAGGACAAGAAAACTCATGTCTTTTCTCATGCATCTCATATGAGTAATTTCGTTTCAATGGCTCATCGTCTTGATAAGCACAGTGGCGCAAATATAATATGAAAAGAACCCATCATCATCTAATCTCTTTCTCTCCGCTCTTTGTTCCTCTTTGTTGCTCCATCCTTTCGGCTCATTCAGTCACCTGAGACGCATGCATGTAATAAATGAGCCCAGGAGCGATAAAAGTGTATCTGTTAAGAAAACTGGAACGTGGTCAGACAGGCCCTATCAGATTTAAGTCGTCTTGAATAGCACTTCTCCCTCGAATTCCCAGGTCTTCTTTCCAGCCTCTTTAATTGCTTTACTCTCGACCATCATCATCAGGAGCGTTTGCTTCAACAAAATGGTCGAGACCTGAAGGCAGTCATGTTTAAACAACCAGAGAGCCTTGCCATTCCATGTGTGAAACAGCTTGATAGTCCTGCATGAACAACATGCAGAGCTTTTCCCTCTGTTTAATTAATTACATTGCGGCGTTGATTGGAAGCTGTATTTTTTCCGCACACTTTTTTAATCTATGGCCCATTATATTCTTTGAAAATTATTCACGTCATGTCAATCAACTCGGGGGTGAGCTGATCAAATGGGCACGCGGGGCATGTGCCGATCAGATGGATGATGAGGGAAATGGGCTGTAAAATGAAAATGCAAATTAATTTCAAAGGAAAATCATTTAAAGATTGTTCTAGTATTATCAACGGCACGCTTGTTTACTCAGTTATTTACTTCATCAGCAGATTTATCTGGGATTTGAGTGGAAAGTTCCCTCATTCAGTTATCAATTGTTGTTTGTGATGTAAGATTCGGATCAAGTTACAAACAGTAATTGGTTCGATTGGCGTCCAGGTTGGACAATCGAGTGTAGGATTATAGGAAACCAAACACCCTGCAGGCTTATATGGCTCCCTTTCCATATGATTATTATTACAAAATTCCATACAAGGGAATTGAGGCCTCATATTGAGGATTATTATTGCTCTTTATGGTCTTTGTGATTTCTTAAGTCGGAGTGACACTGAAAGGGCATGAGGAGATTATGCAGGGGAATGATAAGTCTATGGCCCACTGGTTTTCTGGCTTAAAAAACTGCTTCCATGTGGATTTTAATGGTGGAATGCAAGTTTGAATGGAGGAAAGGCGGTCGGAGGTGCTCACGTATAATTTCCACAGGTAATTGTATGTCTCTCGTAATGTTCTGAATTGAGCCAGAGGTGCGAAATCCTCCCGTGGGTTTCTCCATGTGAAAGGAACAGGGAGGTTCTTTCGTTTTTCCCACTCATATATATCTGCAGGCTGTACTGAAGATTGTTGCCTTGTAGTAATATTACCGTGCAAAGTCTCCGTTTTGAAAGGGAGCCATTAGATTTACATGGGACAGAGTATGGGAGTTTAATAAAACGTTCAACTATAGTAGTATGGAAACAAGTTGATGTTTTTTTTACTCCGTTCCTTCGTCTATACTACTTCATAACCGAGTTAATTTTTTCTACACGGCGTACAACCGGTAGACAGGTTAAGGTTACGAGACATAAACCCAAAGCTCCTCCTATATGCACTTTTCTCCCGTTTAAATTGTTGCCAACAATCCGACGACCAGTCGTCGGTCCACTATCAAACATGTTGTTCTGGTGTAATGAATGATTCACTTGTATAGCAGCTTTGTTGATGTGTCTGTGTATGTCAAAAAACGGGATTCTCACTGGATTTTCCGTATGTAAAACACACGTCGACACATCAGCTTTGCTAACATTATAACGACTTTAAAAGTGGTAATCGGAGTAAAGAGCTGTCAGTTTTGATTTTTTCTTCTTCTCTTTCCCGTTCTCTTTAGAATGTAACCAGGCTCGTAAGCCAAGCTTGATTCAAAGGGTTCACGAGTGCCTCATTTCATCCCTTTCTTCTCCTGCTGCAGCTTTAATAATCCTTTGGAGAGGAAGGGCTTTGAATGAAAAGGCTTTCCAGCATATAAATACACTGTGAGTAATATTACTATACGGACACTCACGTAGTAGTATGTGTACAGAATGTTACATTCTCTCATTTGGAAGGGAGTTAAGGTAACACAAGGCTGTGTGTATGTGTGTATGCATACTCGGCTCTTTTTCTACGTAGACCTCCACCATACCTACCTTCCAGTATTATATGAAATGGTCATTACCAAGTATGTAATTAAGTGGCGCCTGAAAATCTTAGCTTGACTCCATATCCATGCACAAATCATCATATCGTATTCATCGATCCTCCCCATCAAGGCCCTCACTCTCCTCAGCTCACACACACACACACGTACGCTCATTAAACCTCTGAGTGACGCTTTATATATGCAACAGTACCTATAGAGAAGAGCGGATTCAAACCCGTTCATTCTATCATTATTATCATTGCTATCCACAGACTTCCTCATGTGCTTTGTTACACTGCTCTGCCCAACGGCATATGGAGAGAGAGATATTGAGAGGAAAATAATAATGAGAGACTGAATTATTATGTGAGAGAGTCTGGAAGGAAGTGAAGAGGGAGGAATGGGGGATAATAATTAAAATTCTCAATGGTCAGCAGCACAATTCCAGCCTGCTCCTGTCTGTAGTATGATTTATAGGAAGAGATTGGGCGGGCGAGAGAGAGAGCATTAGAGAAGGGACGATTTTCAGTTGAAATTAAACTTGTTTTTCATCATCAGACTCACTTGATTGTCCACGTAAGTTGAGTCCATGAGAATTAAATGCAGTTGGAAAAGTGTAATGGAACTTGGTTGAAATGCACTGGAACCGAGATTCTCGTCCATGTGCAACTAATTAGGGAAAATGAGCCACTTTTTGGTTACACTTTAAATGACGGAGACAAGTTGAATAAAGGAGTCTAGCATCAAGCCCGTTCTCATGTCATATTTGGTCTGTGTATTTTGTTTGAATTTTCTAACATGTTCCCACATTCCCAGCAACAGTCACAGTAGAGTGGGCATTGCAATGAACTGTTGAGCGTTAAGACGGCTATAGAACATGCCATTGGGGTCTTAATCGTTCTCGTTCTGGCTAAACCGTTTGTTTTTTCCACCCCCGTCTCGGGAATCCGTTTAGTATCATCAAACTGACATGACAGGAGAAATCCCGATGTCGCCAGAAGCACCCGCGGAACGTGGCAATGTTCGTCCCATTAGCCTTGCATGTGAGTCTACAAAGCCGTGCAATATGCATGAGGCAGTATAAGAAGTCACACCATTCTGTCTCTTGCACAAACTCATCAATGATGCATTCATTCCGCCCCTTTCCTCCAACTTGACGAAAAGTTTGGGACACACATATAAAGAGCTCTTTCGGACGACGTAAGAAAAATAAACAGTTGGTTCATGTGAGACGTTTACACTTGATCAAATATGTACGACCTTGGATTTGAGTAGCATAATAGATTTTTACGATGATGAACTGATCGTACTGAAGCAGCAAGTGCATCTATTATTCAGTCAGTTCCAAACTGTCTTTTCACACTGGAATTATGTTGGGAAAATTCCTCATAATCCTTCGGACAGGTTTGAAAATTATAAAAAAAAACTGTTGGTCATTTAAGGAAAAGAGCCCGTAAATCAAGTTAGAGGGAGAGGAGTCAGTGTAATCCCCGCAGAGTTGTGAGTCCCAAAAATGGTACTCCAGCCACATCAAAACTAGGCATCATTCTCTCTGTGAGGGTCTAATAAGTTGCAGGACTTCCCATTTACACACAAGTTAGCCCTGAGAAAAATGTCATGGCCGTCATAAGTTGTGCAGGGTTATAAAAAAAGTCCATCTTTGGAATGTAATTAAATGATTAAGCTTCACATTGGCTCGATATGATCGCATATTGCCTGTACTGCACACGCTCACATTCCCTTTTAATACTTTCAATAGTTTTTTTATACTTGATACTTATCCGTCTGTGCATTTCATTTCATTCCACATTATGCACAGTCACTATATATATATATATAAATTTGTAGAGGCCCTAAAGAATGGCTAGCATGATATGGGATCAATCTGCGGCAAGTCTAAAAGTCGATGATTTTGATTACTTTACAGGTTCTCAGCTCAGAGAAAATAGACGCGAGTGGATGATTGCGGGACTTAAATTAAACTAAAGCGGCTTGCATGCACCGTTGAAATTCCCCTCATTGCCACTGCCATTCCTCCTGACGCCTGTAATATTACTGTGTGTGGCATTGTTATTATAAAGCATTGAGATGGAACGAGCGTGGACAAAAAACAAGGAGCCAATGAATTAAAAGCATTTGCTGAGTGAGGCGTACAAGAAGACGAGTAAGAAGAAGCAAGAACAAGTGAGAAATCACCAGCACAGAGACTCCAGGAGCCAAGAGCGAGAAAATTTCCAGTGCTAAAAAGGAACTGGCTAATTTACAAGTAAGCATTTATTTCTTTTCACGGTCATACACATAGTGAGAACAGAGGCGCAGACACATTTTATCCAAATGTTCATGTTTAGGGTGTTAGGAATTTATTTATAAGCATTATACATTATGTTATGTTTAATTGATACGGCTGGCTGTTGGTCGAGAGGAGTGAGGAGAGGGAGAAAAAAAACCTTCCACTTCTTTCATTCTTTTGCTTCCAAGACTCCAGACCAGTCTGACCTACTCTCGCATCCTTAAGCATGGAGAAGGGGGAGGGTATAATGTGCACTTGTGTATGTGTGTGTGTATTCTTAAGGCAGTTGATCATGATGATCAACATCATCTTTTAACTTGGCTGCTCCTCGCAGTCCTCCCTCCCTTCCTGCATGTACGCTCCATGTTGAAAGAGTTGCTTTGGTAATGAAAAGCGTTTTTTCTCAATGTCCTCACATACGGACCATGAGGGTGTTTACCACCCTCTGGAGTTTTCTCAGAGCTTCACAAGGGGGAAGACGTGAAGTGAAGAAGAAGAAAAAGGGACAGAAGAAAAAAAAAGTTGAGCCGGCGCCAGTGAGCTTTAGAATGGATGAGAGCATCTCGCTTTCCACTAGTTTATATTTTATGAAGCCAGGTACTCACTCGCCCTCACTATTCTTCGTCTTCCGTCCCGGCAAAGCCATGGAGAATTCCAAGCCGGCCCTTTTGTCCCTCAAGTCTATACACTTGACAAGACCTTGGCTATGCAGCTTCACAACACATTGTTCTTCCTTGAGCAATTCAATGTTGGCATCATCTGGAAGTATTCAAAGAGTTTGTTCACATCATGAGAGAGAGAGAGAGAAATCCAGAAAGTGGCGGCAAGAGGGATTGCAATGGAATTATTGCTATAGAGCTGTCGCTCATAAAGAGTATTTCATCATCATCCTCAGAAGGGACTGTGAAGAGCAGAGCTCGTTACGTCTGACAGGAAACCAGTCAGATGGAGTGCTATTCACAGACGCCTTCAAGTACTGACAAAGAGTAAAATAACCCGAGAGTTTCTTGTCATTCATTCACCATTAATTGTACGACCGTCGTCATCATCATCATCATCTGCTTCGCATTAAGAGTTACTTCAGCAGTTCCAGAGATGCTTGAAGGAAAGTGGAAGAAAGGATGGAGGTTTTCCCGTCGTCCTCACATTCACTCTGGAAATTGGTTACTCTCAAATGGTTTTGCATTTAGACAGGCAGGGTGAGAAGAAGGGAGAGAGATGCAGTTGATTTGGTTTCCCATTATTTCCAACACCCCGCTGAATCTCTCAAGATGATCCATGGAGGATTTTTATTACGTCTGTGCCATCGGAGAAGGGAATAAGTTGGTTAATTTATGTAACACGCCACCATGCATCTTTTATGGGCTAATGTGTGTGAACGTTTACGTAGCCAATATAATATGATGAAGGTTGCAATGTATTACTTGGGCAATATACTATAAACTTTACGTGGCCAGTGTGGACGAACGGAGTGCCGTACGTGCATACTACTGAGGGGCTAAAGGGTTTGTCTTATTGTTATTAATAATGGTAATAGCCATAGCCATTGGATGCGGACAGTGGAAGATGACGATGAGGACTGAGACTCTAATAAATATAAAATGAAATTGACTCAGGATTTTTCCTATTCTAATAACAATAATAATCATCCTCCCTGCTCATTCCCTATGCACTTCTTATTATCAACTGCCCCTGCGCATCCCAACGAGACTTTTCACTATTTTTTTATGCCTCGCCTTTTGAACATGACATTCCAATGGGAATGAAGGCCTTCACACTGCAAGATGCATTTGCGCCCTGTACAATCATCATATCTTTCATGGTGCAGCATTAAATGAGCTTGATTTGCTAGGGGTTTTTTGTAGTGTGGATTCTTCTTGGTCTTCTATTATTACTTTTGATGGTTCCACTGTTGGACGTCGTATTCATCTTACTCTCACAGCTTAACTTATTTCACTTTCATCTCACACTCTTCTCTGTGCATCAGATTAATAGCCCGTTTCATTATATTCCGCTCTCCTCCTTGCACCCTCACATTTATGAGAGCTGGAATCGCCGCGGGATTCTTGCGCTGGCTCCAGTACATCAAGACAATACCAAATATATTTCATCTCCACCACCACCAAACGATGACCACTTGGAATGGATTATACAAAACATGTGTGCTTGACTAATGTGTCAAAGGCCCATGGTGCATACTTGAGCCTTTGTAGCTCATTCGTGTCTGCTTATATTTGTCTTGAGGGATATTGCGGCATATTTTACAGGACGAATGACAAGTAAGGGAATGCGTAAGATTGCATTTATCATGCGCATTTAATTCTAGTCATAATGGACAGAGTCATGGTGCATACGCCATGCTAATAGTGACTCGTCCTCTGGTCAAAGGCATCACGGTCCTTTTTTAGCTCGAAAGTCTTCGCTAAGGGATTTTGTCTCTGCTTTGTACTTTATGGCATGTCTTCGTAACTGTTATGAGCAGTCGGAGGGGAGCGTTGTTGGGCACTTGAGAATATGAAGGATATAATAAAATGAATTCTCATGTGGCTGTAAAAATTTATTGGCCCCCCTCATATATATTATACGATGGTTGGATTTTCCTCGGTGCAATCACATGAAATCCTTCGCTCATATCCTCCCTGCTGCTGAGTCTGTGCAATTGTCATGATGGTTAGGAGGGAATTCGGAGGACCGTTTTATCTTCTTTTGCATTGAATTCTGTGTGGATGGCCTTAAATTACAAGAGAATCCTGCAGAGCTATTTATGAGTAGCGCTCATTCTCTGCACGAGGGAGATGCCTTTCCCTGCGTGATCCCTGGGAGAAAGTCACTCTCAGGTGGTGACAAAATTCCTCAGCGTCCTCTGCGCATGATTACGATGCCCTTTATATTCATTAATCCCAGTCTAGTGAAATTGGGAATTCCAATGGGCCATCTGCATAACCAGTGAGCTCCTCCAAGGACGAGTGTGTGACTATGTAAATATACACTTGACAAAGGCATACAATTGTCTTTGCATATGGGAAGAGAGCAGTTAAAATTGTGAGCATTGTAGTATTGTTGGCCAATATGTGTGGTTCTGCGGACAATCCTGCTCATCGAGCACCTTGTACACAGGCTTTGTCTATAACTTTTGTACAATCTTTGTCGCGTGTCACTGATGCTTTGGAATGCAGTCAGACGAATAGCTAAGTTGCGAAACGACAAGGTTTGTCAGCATGATTTTTCTGTGCCGAACCAGTTTGTATGTAGAAGCGTTACCGGAGGCGTTATGTACGCTGAGGTTATAGACCAGACGGTTCATCAGATACGAAAGTATAGAGGAGGGAAAAGAGAGTTTAATTTCAGTTGTAAGAATATACCCTTGCATCTACACACGTTACACGTCACACATGTTTCAATAGCATGTTGTCCCTTTGAGACAGCTATAATTTTCCGATTTACTTTCCGAACCTAGGATTCTATTTAATAAACATGTATTATATACGGAAGAGGTCTGGGAAAGGGAAGTGTTTTCATTCCAAGGCTCATTCCCTCACCTTTCCCCCTTCGTCTTCCACCGGACCCAATTCCATATAATTTTCACTTGCATGATACAGGAGGAGGCCCTTAATAGATACATGTCGTTATCATTGGGGTTAAGTAAAGAAGTTAGGAAGTGTCGTCGAGCCCATGTAATTATAATGGAACTGCTATGAACCTCCAGATGGCAGGAGTGCGGAGCTGGGATGCGATGGATTCCGACGGTGTGAAGATGCCTACGGTTGGAATGGTCTGCTCAAAAACTTATTAGTAATCTCATGGCAATGGTCGGATGTTCATTGCCTTGGAAAAAGTTATGGCTTGGAACAGCATGGGCTCTGAATTTATTGGATTTTCCTGAGCATGGGGAGCCTGGGATGAATATGGACCCTCATTTCATATTTATTTTCTCACACCTGTGCCACTCTTTCTTCCTCCTCCACCATCCGCATCATGCATCTTCCCAAGCTGTCTCAATCTGTCCGTCACATGCTGCTTTCCACATGTAAACAGCCACACTTTCAATCAGCCTCCAGATGAACCAACGAGAATGAATAGCTAATGTATTGGTGTCTTTGTGCTCCATGAAATTTAATGCATGTAGAAATGGTTTTGAAGCTTGCCTTAAGTTTTGAATGCATCTGGCACTAGTGAGAGCAATAAGGGATCCAGATTTTCAGTTAACTCGTCCCCTGCTGCCTTCAGAATTAATGTGGAGCCTTATTCTGGAGGCATTACTAATCGATTTTCATCCCTATTTCTCCATGGCAAACCCTTAACTTTTCTCACCTTCGTCTGTTAATTACACATGAAGCTTCGCACTGGAAAAAGGTTCCTGTTGCTATGCAACCTCATATGACTTTTGTCGTTTTTATTCCACTCACATTGAACTGGAAAAGAAGGCAAACTATAAGGCGGTCCAAAGTCTACCAAGATTAGTTTGTTGTCAGCTAATGTGTTTGACTTTCAGATTTTTTTATGTCTTCTCATCCTCCTCACCAGCAGTTTTCTTTATTGCTACTACTGCTGCTGTAAACAAAATTCTAATTATGATCTATAGTTATCGCCCGCATGACGAAGGGATTCTATAGTTGTTGGAATAAATCAAGTCTGCTGACTGTGAAATCATCCCGTTCATTCGTCACTAAAGATTCAGCAGCTCATGTATAGGATTATGTAAGAAAACTGAAAGACGGGCAAACGACGTTCAAATTCAGAGATTTGCACCCCACGGAGAGAAATAATCTTTTGGGCTGACTGGGATCTGATTGCTACAAGGTTTCCGATCACTCGTGCGGATCAAGACCATTTGGCAAATCAATTCACATCGGTGTGGCATTGACGTTAGTTGGAGAACCTTGGCTATGGGCTGTGCCAAGTAGACCCTCACACAGATTCACATAGGAGCTTGATGGGTAATCAGTACCACACAGTTGCATAGCGGGCAGGAAGGGCATGTGTGATGACGTCAGATAAGTCTGACTAAATACTTGGAATGAACCATCTCGGAGCATTATGAGAGGATGGCGATGGTGCTCTGGACTTGCCATCCTACACAGCTGCACTTGATATTTGCACAGCCAGCAGCCTGTTTTAAAATCTCACGCACACTGGCTTGGCAAGTGGAGAATGTTGCAGTGCAGGTGGATTAGTGCAATTCCCTCTGTGCTGTAGACATAATTGGCAAGTTGAACAGCTTATATTTCCATTATCCACTTCTACTTCTTGTCCTTATTTGAGTGTGGAGTAGACGGGGCGACGTCAGGCTATTGTTTCTTTGCATACGCACGTAGGCAGGCAGGCACGAGAGAATAACCTTGTCATAATGATCACCAAGAGCATGTATGTAGTGGAAAGGGCATTCATTCTCGCACTCACGTCTGCTTTCCATTACGCCACTTTGTCAAATGTTTAAACAGTCCTCGCACAGGATTTACAGGCTGGATTTTTCATGCTAAATAGTCCATTGGCAAAGTGGTGAGGCAGTGAAACTGGGAGCTTGAAATCCACTTTGTGGGGATTTTGTGGGGAGATAAAAAACAGACACAGAATTATTTCTCTCACTTGATTCATTCCTGGCTGGAAGGAAGGGTGTGTGCGTGTGTGTGATATCGTACGATGAAAATAATTCTTGAGCATGTCATAACCGGGCTTCTCGGCTCCTCTGCTAACTCACAAAGACAAGCTTTCTGAAAGCCAAACGGCGGTTGAGGCAGTCTGAGAGACGATACAGCGCACAACGGTTGACTTTGTTCAAAGGACAGCCTGATGGCAATAATAATAATAGCGCTCCCTGTCTCCCTGTATCTCATGTTTTTCAAGAAATAAATCCTGCCATCAGATAGATATATGACTGTAGATATCTAATGAATCCTGGCTCTTCCCTCGGCTCCGCCGTATACGCGATGACAATCTTCATTCCCCGAGTTGTGTAAACAGAGAAAAATAGTCTCCGCTTAGAAAATACATAAACTTGATAAAAATTGGATTGAAGGAGGAAGCCAGAAGTGGAGACACATCTCTCTCAATCATACTCACACACGCATACAGCCACAGACGCATGTATGTACACGTGCTATTTATAAGCGTCACTCCTTTCGCTCCCATCCTGGCAATTACAAGTTTATTGGCGTGGATGAGATGGGATTACATTACCCTGGTTGTGTATGGCCAAGCAGTGTACAATACTACAGGGTAGAGTGTGTGTGTGTTATGTGAAGAAGTTGCAGACGAGAATTATTATTATGCGTCTTACCTGACTGAAGGCAAGAGACATAAGAAGGAGCCAGTGGAGTCATTGAATGGAACATGAGACGACGATGACGACTACTGCTAATACTTCTATGAGAATTTTGCACGGAAATTTAGGCTTATATGCTGGAACTTATCACATTGGAACTGGGACACAGTTCTATTGGGGAAGGTCCACATGATCTTCATCTGGCTGGGCTAGAGCCAAACATTTTCTATATATTCCCAGCTATACAATTGTATATCCATATGCAAAACTGTAGATTTGTCTGAACAAAGTTGTTTGCTTCCAAGATTCTCATAGGGGAACAAAGCATGGATGCATTTCTTATAATATACTAAGTCTGCCGACAAAATGAGGAGTGGCTAAAGAAAGGAAATTAGTTGTTTTGTGAGTGTGAAATCCGGGCGAAAGCCAGATGTTTATTATTTGTTCATACAGCGGAGAAGACCGGGATGGGGCTTGGCTCCAATATTGGGTAAACAATGAAAAAAAATCTTTCCCCATTAGTTCCAAATATCCAAGGCAGCAGAGAGGTCTTATTTTTCCACTCTGTAATACTTCCTAATAGTCGTGATTGATATGGCTGATGATGATGAGCATAATGACGTTACTATTCACTACACTACTGCTGATGTGCCAATGTAGTTCATATAAGAGCCATTAGGAGCGTATATTTCTCGTGTCAGCCCACAGTATCATCGCATTTAAATGTTCTTCCCAGATATCTTATAGCGTGTATGTGTGCTTGTGTATGTACGTTTTCAGGATAAAAATGTATTGATTCACAAGAGACACTTCTTCTTCCATTGCGAGCTCGAGTTATTTGTTCAAGTTATCCGTCATGGATTTCATCCTTCTATACACGCACACACATTTGACAAGGAGTCATGTGGAGGGCAAGTTACAGTAGATCTTGAGGGCAAGACAAACTTGGGTAAATTTATCCCATACTCGCAAACATACCTCCCATCGCACTGTCTGTAATAATAATCATTGTTGAGCTTCTTCGAGAAGATCTGTCATCATCTATCAAAGGATGACAGTGGGACATGATTTTTTTCCCCTCTATTTCACAGTCAATCCTACTATGACTCGGGCATTTATTTATATAACTGGCTCGGTCTCCTACGATTTGACTTCATCTCCAAGGCATTTCCTGCCACCACTTCCCCATTAAGATTTCCCAGCAGTACTAATCAGCATCATGTTCCTCGCATTACAAATACTTTACGACTGCTATGCTTATTGATGATAGCATGAGCAGGCTAAGATTTTCCCACACTTGGTGTACCACACTCCTCTACGGAGGCGTGGAGAATTGGAGCAGGAGAAATTAGTAACACATTCATATTCCTCTGCTCAGGTTACAATTGAGAATGATAGGATTTTATTGTTATTTCAAACTCATTCGACCTGTGATACGTGTTTAAATCAAGCTAAATATCGAAAGGGAGAGAGAGAGAGACCAGCAATCCTGCTTGATTTCCTGTCGAAAAATCAGGCGATGTCGACGACAACAACAACAACAACAACATTATATTGAGCAAAGAATAATAGCAGTCTTGATTGCAGGCCGTAGTACGCCCAGACTTTCGTAAGCCACACAACCATATTTCTCAATTGGTATTATTAGTTTTCTCGTTAAGATTAAGATAAAGTATGGCTTGATGCATTTAAATTGACCTTATCGGTGTTGTGCGTGCTTTTCTTCCAGCCCGACGGGCTGATGACTTGAGAAAATGTATTCACAGGGGGAAAGACTTGAGTGGAAAGGCTTTTATTGCTGATTTTGCCGGCACTATTGTACAATCACGTTCAAGGGATACGCTTCAAGTCCCGAGTAATCATTCCCCTGGTGATGCGAACAGATTTCCAAGCAAGCCACACGTAATGCGGTGTGTCGAACTTGATCCAGCAGGTCAATCCTGCTTGGAGACACGATCGAGGTCTCATTTTTCATCTACATAGCCTACCCTGATTGCAGTAAAAATGGTTTTCCTCTTATTATTATATGATAATCACATTGCTTCCAAGGTGCGGGCCTGACTCGTGGTCCTCGTTGTTCTGACACCTTGGAGATGACTTTGCGGCAAAAAAACATCACGTTTGACGCATCCAGAGTGTGGAAGAACCATTGGACCCTTAATGTGTGCGCATTTAAACTAGCGCCTCATTACACGACCGAGGAAATTACGACTTTTCACGAATTGACAGGAGGGAAGAGAGAGAACATTATGTGATCAGAAATTAGGATGCTTGGGAGTGTGTGTATGAGTGCAGTTAGGCTTTGTGGTAGTCATATGAGTGTATGCAATCACCAAGTATGTAATTTCCCAGCTAATTTTACAGGTTGCTCAGCCAAGCTCCCTTTTAACTAGAGGCACACAGGGGTTCCTCACTCACTTCCCAACCATCATCTCCGGCTGTCCATAAAAATAAAATGTAAATGTAATTCAGCCCCAGGGTTCCATGGAGAAGGCGAGCATGTTTGAAATAGATCGTCTGCCCCTCCTCCTTCAGAGTTTACAACATTTTTTATTCTTCCTGCTTCCACACAGAATAATTCGGATCTTGATGATCTAGACGCGTGTACATCGGTCGTCTTGATACAACAAGTCGGATTTGTCTAATCAGTTCATCCACCACAAAGCCAAGGGCTCTCGGCCATGAGTAGTATATGTGAGCTCGCAGGTGAAAAACATCCCTTGGAGAGTTCTATTGTGGTGAAGTTCTTGGGTAAATCAAAGGGATTTATAGCGGTTTATTATTCAAGTGCCACTTGAATCAGTCCAAGAAAATTGGTCCTCATGTTGAAATGGTCCTTTGAATTCGTTGATATGAAATGGCCCTTTACATTAAATGTTATAGTGGTCCTTGGCATTCGTTCACATTGAGGGCTCTTTGTAGCTTAAAGGACACAAAGGGAAGGGACATGAGGGGCGGAGGGAGTAAATAGAGTTTAATTCTGCTCGATTATTATTGCGTATTATTTAGATCCATTGTGCTTCTTGTTCCCTTTGGAGTGTGAAGAAACGGAGATCCCTCCATTGTTCCTTAGCTGAATTACAATGGACAAAGTAGAAGGGCCGTAAGAAAGATGGACAGGTTCCCTTGTATT
>JAQIWI010001162.1:0-18558 GCA_034698825.1 Deuterosminthurus bicinctus | reverse complement strand
AACTTGACTTTTAATTTAGAAAAGTACAAGTGCGTCCAAAATCTTCGCTTGGGGTGAAGCGATATCTTGCCTATGGTACATTTACTCTGGTTGTGCCATTTGTTTTCATTGCTGTAGGACTCACAATGGACGCCCTCTATGTGTAAGCAGAAGTACTGAAAACGTTATCCGTCAACAGGGCTGATTTTCTGTAAATTTTAATCATAGAAATGAACCAGAAACGACTTGGATTATCCCCGAATATGGCCTTAGCCAATGTGGCCCTCATTCTGAGTTAGCGCAATGGGTGTACCAAACTGGACCTGCAGGGATTTTGTTCCTAATCAACCTGATTTTCTTTGCCGCAACTTCATTTTCAATTTACAGAGCGCAGAAAGCAATAAGCTCTAGTAGCTCCATCAACCAGGATTTTGCTTCAAGGTGATCGAAGAAAGCTTTTAAATTCAAAATAAAATGCATATGATTTAACTTGGAACAAATTAACAGGGCCAAGCTTTTTTGCAAGCTGCTGATTGCAATGGGCGTTCCATACATTTTCGAGTTTATTTCTTCACTCGCGGAAGGGTTTACAAGTGGTCATGTATCGTGGTACTGGATATTATTGGACGTGCTTAATATACTCCAAGGGGTGTTTATTTTCATTATTTTCGTTTGCAAAAGGGAAACTTGGAATGCGCTCAAAGAGACATACGGCGTACTCAGACGTAAGATTACTATTGTGCAATTGTGCTCGGCTTAAAAGCTTCATTTAATAAGCAGTGGGCCTGTTTTAAGTAATGTTTTATTTGTTAAAGGGTTTGAAATAACTGGCTCCGTTGCTACGGGATCCCTTGCAATGGAAAGCTCGACGCAAGTTCAAGCAAAAAATCAGCAAAAATGATTACTTGGTTTTTCAGACTGGAAATTAAGTGTGCACTCACACTAATTACTGTAGGTAGGCTCCCAAAGAACTATTCTCTATCGATGTTCTGCTTGTGCTTTCCTAAAAGTCATGTCAATATTGCATAATGTTCCCAAAAATTAGTTAATAAAGCTTGAAATTGTACCCAGTATACTGCGTATAAACGTTATAAACAAACATTTTATTTTTAATCAATTTGTACAGGGTGATTCTTCATTCCTGTTACATGTATTTGACACTTCATTCCAACCAAACGCCTTGCCACAGGCTAATGAAACTTTTTGTGCATTAAGCCTAGTTAGTGTAAATCAACGTCCTAAAGTTTCATTGGCCTAGGGCCATAAGTTGCGTAACTATACCGGTCGAAGTAATTCCAAGCTGGTTTAGAGGAATTTCACTGGTGAGAAAAGAAGTAATCTGCAGTTTTGAAATTTTTTTAATTTCATAACTTGTTTTATTTTTAGAACTGCGAAACTGTAAAACGATTAGCCATATCCTAAAGTAACTTTGATAAAATTTGCTCTAGGTTTGCTTCTCGTAAAAGTTTGCAGTAACGCTTAAAATGAAAGAACCTCTAGTTTTGGAAAAAATCTGTCTACGAAGTAGAAAGCCATTCATATTTCTAAGGTGCGACCCGATGAATTTCCCCAAATGGAACTCCATACATTGCTAGGGTATGCCCTTTATTTGTATGAAGTTTGGGGACCTGAAAACTGCACCTGAAATGGAAACTGCTAATTTGCCATTTCGCAGTTTGTGAGATCGGGAAGGTACCATTTACAAAATGGTCAGTATTTCTCACCAAAGCAATACTGAAGCGTCGTACTTTTGTGGCTTTGGTAGGTAATGAATCGGGCATTTCAGCATAAAATTACCGGGATTTTAACTTGGTCCTTCAGGCTGGTACTGAGGTGTTTTTATGACAAGGTACGAAATAGAGCTGTAAACTGCAAAATTTATATTGAGTGCCCAGGGATTGGGGCCCCCACAATATATGTAGCATGTGATGCCCAATAAACTAAAACTTACCTTGGAGCTACTCTGTAAAAAATATTGGATGCCAGTAGAGTATTTTTTAGTTTTTACACCGCAAAGTTTGAAAGTGCCCTTAAAGGAATAATTTTTAGGCATGTGACAATGTCATGAAATGTCCCCTAAATTTCAGAAGGTCGAGCCGAAAATAAAATTCCAAGTGGCCAAAGTTATTGGTTAAGACCTAAGGTGTTCAGGAAAAAATTGGCGAGTGATAGGTAAAAGCTCTCGAAAATCTGTGGCACAAAAACAGGGAACGCCACCTGCGAAACGCAATGTTTCGTTTTTTGACACTTGTCTGACCGTAGGTCAACGAATAAGGTAGCTAGATGCAAATGGCTTTGGCAACGTAAACTATAGTCCATGAGCTCTAACTGGTACAAGTTTGGTGAATGTACGTTAAGCCATTCTCAAGTAAAGGACAAGTACCAGTGTAACAGGAATTTAGAATCACCCTGTATATATGCATATATTTACATATATATATGCATATATTTACATATATGCATGCATATATTTACATATATGCATGCATATATTTAAATATATATATGCATATATTTACATATATATATGCATATATTTACATATGTACGTGCATATATTTAGATGTACATGCATATATAGGGGAACGATGGGGACCAGACTGACGTCACCCTATTGCGTCGTACATTTCAGCCTGTGCCGTGTCATGACTCATGCTGGAGGTTGACGGGACATGGGGAGGGCTGGGAGGTGCGTCATAGGGGAACGATGGGGACCAGGATGACGTCATTTTATTGCGTCATTCGCTTTGGCCTTTGCTGTGTGTTGAGTCATGCTGGAGGTTGCAAGGAAATGCGGATGACTGGGGGGTGACGTTTCCTATTTATCTCCTCACAAAATCACATACTTCCAAAAAATCATTCCTTACAGCCGTGGCTTCCACGCTCGACCATGTCGGGATATTTACATTTGTGAGGCTTCCCATCTATATAGTTAGAGTTTAATCAAATTGAGCCCAAGTGAATTAAATCCCCACAAGAAAGTGTAAACAAAGACTGTCGCAAAACTCTTTTATTTTCTGACAACTGAAATTAGCAAAATTTCAGAACAAGTTGAAACTTACAGTCACTCACTGACAGAGTGAATGCAAAGTGTTCACTTTCTCTGGATCCACAATTACTACGACAGGGCCCTGAGGTAAGGTGGGGCGAAATACAAAGAAGGTGTAGCGTAGTTAATCAAAATTAAAAGCTGCTGACAATAAGTGAACTGAAGTGCAAGCGAAGGATACTTAACAGGCGAGAGTGGGATGAAAGGAGCTTGACGAGAAAGTCAAAGCGTTGCACAAAGTAATATTCTAACCTGTTGCAAGGCCATCCCTTCGCCTGTCGCCAAGCGAACGAGCTGATGTCTAGACAAGCACATTTGCTTCAGACATGAGGCCAACATAATGGAGACATCCAACATTATAAACGAGCCGCCGTATCCAGATGTCAGCCGGGTAGGTCACGCACCTCGCAATAAATCCTCTTGCTTTTGCTCATGTCATTAAATCCGGTGGTTGGTCGGCATGGGCTGAGAATCCGTAGGTTTTTGAAAGAAAAAAGTTACTATCGAAGGAAATGTAATACATGTAGTACTTTACAGGTTCGACTGGCGTCACGATGACATTGCATTCATCATTTCTGAATTACTGAAAACTCTTTGAGTTCCCCAGAAATTGTCTTCGGGATCATTGCGGGCAAAGAGAAAGTTCGTGGAAGTCACACGAAGGCATACGTTCATATGCCAATCCTTTACTTGCATAAATTATATTCTCAAAATTGTCAACATGCAAAGAACGCTTCTGAGAACGTACAACTTGTAGAAGCTCAATAGCTTTAAATTCTGCTCATTTGCTTGATTATAGTTATACGAGCTGACAACGGATACGTCAATCAACCTCTATGGTCCGACGTTTCCTGCACAGTGGCACGTTACCTGGAAACTGTCATCGGGTTTGTCAGTATGCTCACCGTGGTGGCTAGTTGCGTGGAAAGCTAAGTGAACGAACGACTTGATCTAATTGGCATTTTACGAGACTGTAAGTGAAGGACTGGATCTAAATGGCATTATAAGAGACCGTGTGAAGAAGCTTGAATTCCTATTGCAGATACTACGCCGTCGTTCATCCCATTCACAGGCAGATGCACGTGTCCTCCGCCAGAATCGGCTGGGTTCTGTCAGCCGTCTGGATTCTTCCCTGCATTCTAGCATCTCCCAATGTTTATCCCGCACTTGTCGCCACACATCATGTATGGATCTCAGTATGGAGAGTTTGCTCGAACAACTTGCTTTGACAGGTACGACGCAGCATACATGATAAATCATAATTCAAGCAAATCTCAAAGCGCACCAAGTGTCCAATTAGATGATCAATTAATTAAAAAATGCTTTGTGATGTGTGTGCGGTTTCGTGAGGTAGAATTTCATTTACATTTCAGCCCGAATTTCCACTTTGTAAGCGTTGAAATTTTAAAGTATTTGACTTTTGTTACAGGGACACATGAGCCTTGGGCGAGCATTTTTCTACATTGGCAGACATCCGCAAGAGCCACCTTGGCGAGGCAGTCTCTTATCTTTGCGTCGAGAGAGTCGCCCCGCGACGGTATTGATGGACCGACTCGTTTTGCAAAACCATCTGCCGGACCTCTGTTTGCTAATAGCCGCTGCTGGCCGGAACTATTCCGTGCAGAGCTACTTGTAGAGAAAACAGAAAAACAATAATAAGTGGAGCTGACTCATAATTAATTATTTCTGTCCAATACTGTGGCATGTCATGCCCCCTGATTATGATTTGTCATTATTATTGTAACACACTCCCTCCTTTTCCACATTATTCTACCTTGACCCACTATGATATGCCCTTAATGTATGAAAGGTAGGATGATGAAATACCTGGGATCATGCGATCCCATCCTCCTCTCCTATTGGTTAGTATAAGATGATGCAAGGACTGTGGCGTCCCTTCTCCTTGGCGTGTCGCCTTGTGGACTCCTCAGTCGGTGGCTGGGAGCCTTCTAGTGTAGGACTACTTAATGTTAGCTCCTAATGTACTTTTCCCCTTAATTAATATTACTCTACAAGTTCATTCCCCTAAACTTATATACATACAATATTGGATTGTAGAAGTGTAACTGCTAAGGTGTAAATAAATAATTATCATTTTGTATATTCTGACGATCACTAACTCCAGAAGATTGGGTTCCAGGTCATGTTTCCCATGCCCTGGCCTGCATTAGGTGACCTCGCCCCTAAAGTCCTCAGTATTTCATGTCTTGCTACAGAATTAGGAGTGCAAAGGTGTGTGAGTTCCCCCGTCCATGCGGTGGCGGGCAGACAAACCGTTATATTATTCATATGCTTATTGTCATTATGTTAATATGTGGCGTGACTTCAAGTGTCCAGTACTGTACTCCTTCGTCCTTCCCCTTATCACTCTATGAATGACCGACTATCACTCTTGGAGAGTTTTCCTCCTTTCAGTGTGAGTTCACTCGATAGTTGGAGCCCTCGTCTTAACTACACCTTTAAATAAAGAGTGGACTAATTTGTGAAGTAATTCCTCTCTCCACACACCTTATTCTCTCCGGCTCACACAAACACGCCTTACTCTACCATAGCTTCTGCGAGTTTCCCTCAAATACCCGACTATACTTCCAGAATTGGTGTCCTCCCGTAACGCCACATTGCTAAAAGTACCTCTTTCCATGACCTGCACCCACTAATCGTTCTAAATCCATCCGTTTCTAAATTACTTCACTCAGTTGAGCGGTGATGTGATAACGTCCAGAGAAAAAAAAAGTTGAAGATCAAACATAAAGATATAATTAAAAAACTTTTATTACGATGAGAAAAAAATGACCAAAAAATGGTCCAACCTCTCCTGTCCGACTCGGAAATGAGCTTATCAAATGAGAGTTTTGTTCAGTACAATATTTTCTCGAGCGTGCTGTCCCAGTTGGATTCTACGGTGAATCCCTTATCATTAATGTCACTATTTTTCTACTCAATATCTCAGCTTTATCTCTCTCAATGAAACAAAGCGGGAGTTGCCAATAAATGTTGTGTGTGTGGAAATTGGATCTTGTTTATGTTCAAGTGTTTTTTTCATGTCGGATCCTGTGAATGCAATACTTTAAAGCACTGCAATTGTTTAGACAGTTTGCGAAAATCAACGTTACACAAACGTACCGCGCGTAAACGTCAAAATTCCCATGGCAACCCATGTTAAAATTATGGTTACGATGTCGTATGTATTTCTACGTCGTACCGAGCAAATTGCTAGCAGTATAACAATAGTCGTAGGATTGACACTTTTGTATGCTGGAGCACGCTTATATACGGTCTGCCGGGGCAAACATGGTGCAGGGGCATAGCTAACATTTTTGGGCATAGCTGGCATGGGACAAAGCTGTCATGGGACAAAGCTGTCATGGGACAAAGCTGGCATGGGACAAAGCTGTCATGGGGCAAAGCTGTTATGGGACAAAGCTGGCATGGGGCATAGCTGGCATTGGCGTCCCATGTCAGACAACAAAGAAAATGTCACGCAGATATGCTAAATATATGGAATGTTCGTGTTAACAAACACCTTGCAACTTGTGCTTCTGAGAATTTTTATGCAGATTGACTTTCTCCATGTGGTGCAAAATTGGGCAGAGTCACGAAAAAAACATTCATTTTACTATCATCTTAATTCGACATACACCCCAATGCCTAAGGAACTTGATCTAAATTTTATTATCAATATTACTCTCTGAAAAGAATCTCATTAAAATATTAAAAAGGTCGACTATAAAAGATGACAATGCCGCACGTACAGAATTCAGCAATCTAAATTAATCCAAATTGTTATTAAAATGTTTGATGTAAAGTTTTCAGGTTTTTGAATATTCATATTTTTGCACGTGCAATTTTTCATTCGAACTGAAATTCCTCGAAATGATCGCCCTAGTCAAAGCACTTGTTTTCAGGTGGTAACGAAATGATCGCTCGTTACATCATCCAGTAGACCGATTACAATGAGCAGCATTACTCTCAAATCTTCTCACATTACAATAAGCTTTTCACTCTTTCAGTCGTTTTCAAGCTGCGATCAAGTTGCACAGGATTTCCCAGCAAATTATATTTTTCTACAAGACTGAAATTCATAAGTTCAATTCAACTCGGATCCAACACAGGTAGTTAGTAACTTTTAAAACTTTATTGTGAAATCAAATGGAGAAGATTCGACTACTTTGATTTGAAACTTTTAATGAGTGGCTCGTTTTTTTTCATTTTAGGACTGCAACACGGATCTCAGTCCAAACAGGAAGTGTATTAAATGGGCAACGAGTGAAATAGTAAGTAAATTGATTTCATTGTTAAATTGCATTAAAATGGCATGGTTTATTTTTTTAATTGTCAGTGGTTCGAAATTATGTTCGCACGACCGACAAGGTCAATGGTGAGGCTATGCGACGTGCTTGGAAGGCGGTGAAAGAACTTGGAATGACTCAAGTTTCGGCAGCAGAGCAATTTGGCATCCCACGTAGCACTCTTCAAGTTTACCTTAAGAAACGGATCGAGGACATCCCAGATGACATTCATTCTGGGCGCTTTAAACCTGTGTTTAATGCAGCCCAAGAAGAGCAACTCGTCAATGACCTAATTGAACTCAACAAGCGGTAATCATTTTGCATTTGAATGGTGTTGAATCAGGAGTTGTCATGATGAAAACTTTTTGCATTTCTTGCAGTTTTTATGGCATGTCACGGAAGGCATTAGTCCAGGCAGCATTCAAATTAGCGGAAGCAAATGCCCTGCAACATCCCTTTAAACCAGAAACCGGAGAAGCTGGATATGATTGGGCTTACGGTTTTCTGAAGAGACATGCCGAAAAGCTCTCCATTCGTGCCGCTCAGCCCATTAGCATCGCAAGGATTTTTGGCTTCCGCAAGTCCGTCGTGTACAACTTTTTTGATATTTTGGAAGAAATAGTTCAGGCAAAGCAGCTTCACTCAACTCAAATCTACAACTGCGATGAGACGGGCACTACAGTCGTCATGGTAATTTTCTACTTCAAAAGAATTTTTTAATGCTCTAACTACCATCTAACACATTACAGACACGCTCACCGAGGGTGATTGCTCAACGTGGAGCTCGCATTGTAGCGCGTATCAAACCGGCCGAGCGTGGGACTCTTGTCACTGTCATGGCATGTGCAAGTGCTTCCGGGAATTTTCTTCCCCCCTACTTTATTTTCTCTGGCCAAAAGTCAAGAATCCAAGATGACAAAGTCAATTTAGGGCCAACTGGAAGCATCTCGGCGAATTCCAAGAAAGGGTGGATGGATGCTGAGGTATTTATGGACTGGCTTCAGTTTTTTGTGCATCACGTGAAGCCAACTCAAGAGAAACCGGTAAACTTCAATGTTATATATAAATGCTAAATCTGTCATTTTACACAATGATAATAATCGTTTGTTCGTTTAATTAATAGGTGCTTCTCATTCTCGATAATCTGAAGGCCCACATAACCCTGAATGCCATTGAGTATGCCCGTGAGAAGCATGTCGACATGCTTACCTTGCCACCGCACACAAGTCACCGCCTTCAGCCATTGGACGTGGGGTTCTTTGGTCCATTAAAGGGAAGACTTAATGAGGCTTTGTGTCAGTGGCAGAACCGAAATAGATATTTGAAGCCAACAAAATATGACATTCCAGCCATCATCAAAGCGCCGTACGAGCAGTCTGCTAAGCCGCAGACTGCAATCAACGCCTTCAGCAAAACTGGCATTTGGGTACAGTCAAGCGGAAGCCCTAACCGCTCCGTACTCAATCCTGATGAGTTTTACCCCGAAGACGGGAATTTTAATAGACAAGATGAGTAAGTTCACGCGAAATTCGATTTGTATTTATAGACTAGGCATAACATTTTTGATTTATTTGAATGGCAGAAGTTTAAACGCTGATGACAACGGGTATGCTGATGGCCATGACAACGACGATGATGATCACGATGAAGGAGGGGAGGGAGGAGTTGCTGGAAATGCAGAGCCATTTAATGAAAATTCACCGAGCCCTGGCAACTCAACAAGCCGGGACAACATAAATGATTCTGGTATGAAAACTTCTGGTATGATATTGTAAAAAACTTAATTTGCTTTTTTTGTGTACAGAAGCACACATTTATGAAGGAAATCCTCCTGATAATGACGAGGTGGGACGTTATAGCTTAGAGGTTACTACACGCCCTCCATTCTCAGTCTCTGCCTTAGTGACTTTAGAAGAGGATCCGTCTTTTGTGAGCCAAGGACTCCTTGATTCCATCATAATGTTCAACCGTCCTAGCAACAACTCAGAGGTACGCACTTCAAATAAAAGGAATTTGAGCCTCTTTATCTAATGCAAATGAAATTTTATGCTCAGGGATCTCCTGATGGTGGACATTCTCCAGAAAGCAGTGGTGCAAGTAGTCGTAGGTCGTCTGGCCAGGTACTTACATTCACTTTACAAATAAGATATATTAGGGACTAAAAATAAATCAAAATTTAATGTCGTTTTGCCTGCGTCAGTCTATTAATTCAAGGAACGTAGAAGATTTTCCTGTCTTGCCGTTGGAAAGCACATCTCCCACTCATATTGAATCACCAAACCAGCAGACTTTGCAACTTGTAAATTTCTTCTTATTTCATTGTAAATGTTTAATTTTGTTTTACATGTATTAAATGCAAAACTTTCAGCTCACTCCATCACTTTTGGACCTTGAAGGCTCCCATCAGGCTGTTCCACCACCTAAATCCTCGCGTCAAGTTGAATCTACGCTTGTTACAGAGTCCAAGTATATTGAACAACGCATGCAGGAGCAAAGTACCAGCAAGACCAAGAAGAAGAAGACAACTGCCCCTGCTGAGATTCCAAAGAAGCGAAAACTTTCTTCTCTGCAAAAAAGCGTTGCAGCAACCAAGAGAAGCTATGCTGCTTTGGCAAGCACTTCGAAACCTACGCTTCGCATGCAGCCAAAGCGCCTTGCTAAGAAAAAGAAGTGAGAATGGTCTTTCTATACAAGGAATGTATGAAGTTTTGTTTTGGTTTTATTTTGATGTGCAAATGGTTTGATTCCCATTAATTTTTTTGTAAGAATTAATTTTTTAACTTGCTCCAATTGCAATAAAAACTCGGTTAATGCATATAAAATACTTTGTACTGGTTATTAATACTTGTATTTACTATTAAAGATTGTATACAAAAATGGGCTAGAATCTTCTGATTGGAAATGGACGTTCTTTTCTTAATTCTTTGCTTAGTAACTGTACCGTTATTTTGTGTTATTTTACATGGGACGCCAATGCCAGCTATGCCCCGTTCCAGCTTTGTCCCATGCCAGCTTTGTCCCATGACAGCTTTGTCCCATGACAGCTTTGTCCCATGCCAGCTTTGTCCCATGACAGCTTTGTCCCATGACAGCTTTGTCCCATACCAGCTATGCCCCATGACAGCTTTGTCCCATACCAGCTATGCCCAAAATGTTAGCTTTGCCCCTGTACCATGTTTGCCCCGGCAGACCGTATATGTGTCCCCGATTCAGCGGTCCAACCTTGCAATAATGGACATTTTTTATAACAAATCTCATTTACAACGGGTTTGCACAATAATTAATAAATTAGCTGAACTAATTATCTTCCTTGCAATTCTTCCTAACAAACCTCATTTACAACAGCCTTGGCCAATAATTGCACTAGTCATGCTTGAGAACCCAGAACCTCCTTTGCAATAATTGCAAATAGTAGTTTTTTCCAGTTCATAATGATTTCGTTGGTTCAAGTCCTGTTGCTGTCAAAACATTTTGCATAAGAAATTATGCAAAAATCATTATGAACTTTATTTGTGCAGTGGACCACAAGGAAGTCTATTACCTCCAACGTTTCCCAGTAGTGTGACGTTGAAACATTTTGCAAACAGAGCAGGATCAGATATGTAGACTTTACTGTACCAGAAGATTGCCATAGTGCAAGCCATGGCCACATTGGCAGCTGGAAGTTCGGGTCCAAGAAGTAGGAGTAAACTAAGCTTCCAATTTTGTACAGCCCATGAAGGAAGAAGAAACTGGAGGAAATGAATCGCTTTATTTTTGAAGGTTTTTTAGTTGCCAGCTCCACAAATCAACCTCAAATGGAAGGAGCCCCAGTTTGCAGCTTTTAAAACCAGTACAGTTTTAAAACTCTGAACCGCTCCGCATTCCTAAGCATGATGTGCTTACGAAAGTTTCTGACGGAATACTGGCCACGTAGCTCACTTAATTTTTTCAAAGCCACTGCTCATGCACTTAAGGGAGTCGTATTGGCAAGGTCGCTACGCCATCTCACTCACTTGCTGGGCAAGTCGGAATTCACTTATATATGAACAGGAAAGTTGTGCGGAAGGTTTTAATTCCAATGTAACCCGAAAGATCGACACAACTTTCAGGATTGTGCCTCCAGAATTTGCTCTCCAAATATTAATTTAGGAAGCTAAACCCCTGCTCACTTGTAAGCGAGAGATTTTAAACAGTTTTTGCTCGTATAAATTCGAGTTATTTTCTACAAATAATACGCAAAATTAAAAATCCTTCGCATTCCCGAAACCTTAGCCTCGCAATTAAAGTTTGATTGCCTGCTCCGGCCATAGTTGGCATAAAATGTTTGCCCACGGAAAGAAATCTATTTGCAAGAGTCGAGGGTTGCTCCGAAGTATTTTTGGCTGCTTTTAAAATCCTCCACTTCATGAGTTTGTTGTGGCTGTTAGCTCAACTTGTCCCCATAGTCACATGGCTACGTCATAACATAACATACCGTTCTTCCTGTTCTAATTTTCCTTTTGCCCAAAAATTGAATGAGAAGTCACGTAAAGGTGACGTTGCCTTACCTCACGAATTAATGCGTTAATTATTATGGTGAGTTAATAAACCATTATTGCCAAAAGGAAGTATCTGAGTCAGCCTTTCACCCTAGTCTTGCAGATCCTTGTCGCAGCCGTGCTTTTGTCAGGATGCCCTACACTGAGGCGTTCATAGTTATCATAATGGAAACCTTGAAACTTTTTGCAATGGTCCCGCGGGGCCTGATCCACCGCTCCACAGAAGATGTTAGAATCGGGACTTCTGTCATCCCAAAAGACCCCATAAATCTCTGCTTCAGCTCATTAGATTACTCCATTAACAACATCACAATAATTTATACATGCGAGATACGGGATGAGCAGAATTTTGAATTTCGCAAAGGGTCCTCGCTTTGGTGACTTTAAATTCCCATGTTAATTTTCATAAGAAAATCGCCATTCTTTAAAAAATTCTTAAATTTTTAATTAATCATTAAACGTTGAGTTGGCGCATCAAGTTTGCATGTGAGGTTGTGTCACTAAGTAGTCCCTACACACCCATAATTTCACTCACCCCATTGCTTCTGATCACGTCGCGTATGTTTCTCGTCAGTGCCACTTTGGCTCTCTCTGTTCCAACAAGCTCGCGTGAATGCATTGTGGCGTGAAAGTAATATTGCTGGTGGGTAATATTGCTTTGGATCAACATCATTTCTGAAAATTTGTAAACGTATAAATATTTAACTCATTTCATGGACATGTTTGTCATAGACATGAGTTTGAAATTCTCCAGTTTACTTGCTTTACAATTAAATGCTTTGCATCTGAAGGACTCAGCCATCAATCTAAGCGTGGTAACTCCTTTACATCCATTGTTCATTACACCGGATTTAAGCCGGGGTCTGTGTTCCACACATGTAATCTCAATAGGGACAGACAGCTAATTGACAAGCCATCTTTTTTACCATCGTCTCGACGGCGGCTAAATTTCCCGTCAGCACACGGCATTCCCTGTGTGCACAGTCTACAGCTCTCACTCAGTGAGAATGTCACTGAAGGGCTGAAGTGATGAAAACGATGTTTTTTTCACTGAATTAATGAGGCGGATGTTTCAGCTTCGTAACCAATAGATTTTAAAAGATTATACCTATATCGATGGGACTAATTAGGTTCAAATTAATCTTTCAGCTTTCATGAGCTAATGTTGATCATAAAAAGGACTTATATTAGTTCATTTTCGTGCCTCTGGCTTGTTCCCAGTAGTGTAGCACTCGGCTGGTTTAATTTTGAAGAGCTCACTCATCAAGGTGAAAATGTAAAAGTATTTAGTATTCAGTCAGTAGGCCGTCGCTATGCTGCCTTCTTTATCCTTTTTGTTCCTTCCTAAACTTTCTGATTGGCTTCGAACTTGGAAGCAATCCCACCATCGTTGTTGTCGGGCGGAACAACTGTTGAATTTATAGCAAATACATTTGCATATGGGCGAGGATTCAAATACGATCTGCGTATTTGAATTGTATTTGCTATGTCCATCACCGTATACAAAATTTATGGGTCAGGCGTTTAGGTGAAGTATTCTTATTTATGATCAAGCATACAGGACGTTACTCATGACAACACTGAGAAAAATATGAGCTGGAATTGGAACTTGCAAATGTTTGGGCAGTACTTTCTGAGATAGAGATGGGAATTTAAAGGAGCAACTTGAATTTCAAGCACGGTTACCTTGGATGATCCCAAAATAACAACAGTAGCCATTTCTGCTATATTATGAAGCCGAGACGTGTTCCAGAGGGAAACTTATTAGAACGGCTTGCTGGAAAGATGTGAGGAAACTTGTGTCATTAAGGAGAAGACGTTCCAAACCCATGATATGCAATGAACCGTCTCTCTTACCACAAAAGCATAGACAGCTTAGTTTAACATGGTTTGAAATGTTGAAATGGCTACATTAGATTCATATATAATAGCTGAGCAGGTAAAAGCTTCACAACTGAGTCACCCTAAAGTTGAGAATGCGACTGTCGTCAACAAGAGGTTAATGACAGTCGCAAACGATATTATTCAACAGTTTTGTGAGGTTTGAATTTTAAAAATGCCGTGAAGAATAAAATTTAAAACATGACGGTGGGTCAATCGTTCCATATACTTACTCTCTTGGGCTTGATACTATTCTTGATATTATCCATATTAAACTATTCAGTAGATTGGTGGTGGGACTGTAATGAGTACAATTTGAAACAGCTTCATTCCTCCGTAGACAATTTTATTTTGCAAAAGAGGAGCCAAGGCGGTTTTCCGGGCGGTTGTCTGCTCAGCATGCTGAGGATCGTAACTCAGTGTACGATAAAGAGCCACTGAGAGAACTTGTTTCTACAAAGAAAGTCTCCGACTGTTGTATACTGCAGCAGCAGATATAGAGGTCTGATTTAGGCGGAGAAAGCATGGAGAGTGAAATGTGCGAGGAAGATGAGATTTATAGGCAAGTGTTTGCCTATTACATTTCGAGCGTGATTATTTTGTTAATTGTTTTGGCACTCGTGACCAACATCATAATTGTTGTGGTTGCTGTTTTCTCTGCACGACGAATAGGTCGGTGAGTGAAATTAATTTGAAATGAATTATGATTAAATTTTTGTTTGTAAACCGTTTTCAGGCTATAGCCTGATGTTGGCTAATTTATCGATTACAGCTTTAGAGTGGTTGTAATCTTATTTCTTTACTAGCCGTTTATTTTTCAAAAAATCTTCGTCATTCATGCTATTGCTGTACAGGTGGAATTTAACTGGAAGTCTTTATTTTCCTTTAGGATTTTCCCAAGACGCTTGCCGTTCATTTAATTACCTCCGTAACCAATCAATACTTGTGTCTTTGATGCGGGTTAACTGTGTTCTACAAGAATGACCTCATCACAAGCAGTTTGTTCAAATGTCGAATGTTTTGGTGCCGCTGTTTAATTTACCCATATGCGTTGTAAGTCAATGAGTTTTTTCCCAAAGGAGGTCCCATAAGGAGTGTAGAAAATTTAGTAACTTCCTTGGATCATTTCTAAAATATTAATAAAACCTACATCATCGTATGACCCGCGCAAGTTGGCGAAGTTCGGGAATGTTCCAACAAGTATCCACGTTTACTATAGTTTTTATTCAGCATTATAAGATCAACTGACCCGCATAACGTTTCGAGATATCTCTCCACATCAAAATAAATTGCTTCAATTCGTGAAAAATAGTTCTGGAAATCCTCTTTTTCAGTCACAAAAAGACTCAAATTTCATTAAAAAGTGGATCATGCATGGGAGAATTTTCCTCAAGCTGATTTTGCTGGATACTAAGAATAGCATGGCAGGTAAAAGCATACGCAGATAATGCGGGCTCATATTGCTCTGCTTCAGTATCTTCCTGTGACTCTAACCGACTGACTGCTGCTGTTCCCATTTCTACTAATCCCCCTCTCTCTATTCAGCTCTGGCAGTTTGGATGTCTCTCGCTTTGACAACTGATTTGCCTCACTTTCTACTTTTCGCTCGCCACACTCTCACTTCGGCAAAGCTCCGAGCAGGACTGACTGGGTGAGCGATGTTATTTTTAGTGAGAATTTAATGCGGATCTGTATTCCGTGAACTTTTCTTGAAGTTGCAATAGACGAAAAGCAGTTGGATTTGAAAGGTAATGACTTCACCAGTGTCTGCACTTATGAGTCACGAGCGCTTGCAAAGCCCACATGTTGATTCAGCAAACTTTCTAATGCTAAAACGCTTTAAAAATGGGCTCCAGCCAGCACAAAACTTTTTCTCCGGCATATCTTCTTACGAAACATCTAATGACCTTGCGAACCTCAGCACCCATTAAGCTTCATGTTGACTAGTTTATATAAATCGGATCTGTAACTATAGAAAATTATAGTAATTGGTAGTGTACAGTCAATAGGGACTTTCTCTTGCTCGGATGCTAGCTTTCAATTTCATTTTTTTTAATTTCTGACAGGATTCACTTTCAACCGAGAGGTCATGACCTTGAACTCCATCCATCTAGTCGACACCAACATTTCAGGCTTGAACCCAGGCTTTTAGGTTACGTACAGGATCTCAGTTAGAACAGCAATCGAGTAAAACAAAACGGGTATTACGGTACCTTTTAATAGTGCTCTAGACTTTCGCCTACTCCTAAAGTTGTTTAGTCTTTAGCCACGGCTTAAGCCGTTGGCTATAGATGAGACCTCAAAATCACACATTTTGTCCACCGAGCTGGAGATCACACGAAATTTTATATTGACACGAAATTTGTATCATCATGAAGGGTTTGACCTGGAAGAGGACGTTTTGCAACTACCAGTTCAGGATGTCAACTCAGTGACCGGCAATAAATTGAAAACCGAAAGTGGCTAAAAATAACTGGATAAAAACTCACTGGGCCAAGGGTGACGTCATCCTATTGTGTCGTAGACTTTGGCCTGTGCCGTGTGATGACTCATGCACGAGGTTGATGGGGCATGGGGAGGACTAGTAGCTCCCATGGCATGGGAGGTGACATCATAGGGGAGCGGCGAGGGGGTAGCTGGAACACACTATGAATTCAAGGTTACCGTGAACTTCAAACAACCAGTTTGCCGCTGGAAGCCTTATACAAAGGGTACAGGTCGCTCGGCTTTAATGCACCAGTCGAAGTTATTATAGAACAAATTGCGAGTGTCTTCAAAGGAACATAACACACAAAATACTTTCTGTTATAGATACGTCGTCAAAACTCTTATTTAAGATTGCAATTAACTTTCTGTCACTTTGTAGTTAGTGACCATTGAATTCTAGCATTGGTTTGGCTTTAGAAACTTTCTGGAAATCACGCATTTCGTGCGCCGAGCTGGAGGTCACATGAGTTGTTACATCATGAAGGGTTTGACCTGAAATACGTGCTAATCAAATGTCAGTTCCGGATATAAACTCAGTCAGCGGCAATAAATTGAAAACCGAAAGTTGATCAACAAAAATGATTCCAGATTGCCGGGAGCAGGATGACGTCACCCTATTGCGTCGTTGACTTCGGTCTGTGCCGTGTGTTGACTCATGCTCGATGTTGACGGGACATGGGGAAGGGTGGCAGGTGACGTCATAGGGGAACAGCGGGGACCAGAGTAGTGGCCCGTGGGCATGTTTGCAGCCCGTCCAAATTGAATTCAAAAATTGCCCGTTCAGGCCCAGCCCGGATATTTTTTTTGCAAGAACGGGCGCCCACGGGCGCCCGTTCATTTCTATAGCCCGCCCGCTAAGGCCCACGGGCTGCCCGTGGGCGTCCCGACATGTAAGTTCAGGCGCAAAATTGCTTGCTCTTACAATTTTTAGTGAGAAATTATGCAAGATAAGGTTTCTGCTTTACCTAATTTTTGTCAGAAAAGTCATAAAACTTGCATTTTATGACCCAGCAGACGTTAAATTTTATCTCACGGGCTCCCAGCGGGCGCCTGTTGCCCGTGATTTCTGGCACGGGCGCCCACGAAAAGCCCATGCTTGACTTCGGGCGCCCGCTGCCCGCCCATTTTTCAAATTTCGACGGGCTGCCCGGGCCCGTGCCCGCGGGCACGGGCTGCCCACGCCCACGGGCATCTCTGATGAGTCACTACTCTGGTGGAGAACTGCTGCAGAATTTGTCTGAGTATCTGCAATGGAATAAGACAATCAGTTGTGAGTTGTAAGTAACACCACCATGCCAAGTTCATAGAGATGCATGGTGTCAGAACGGGTTGTGGGATATTTGACATGTCAAAACGTATGATTTTTGCAGTTCTGACGCCTGTGGGTAAATAAATCTTTCCGTGGGAAGACCAAGACAGTGCCTCACTTGCCTCCCATTCCCCTCCACCTTTTCATTAAATAATGATAACGATAACAAACAAATTAACTCGAGTTTTAAATAACAGCTGCATCGGCGCTAATAGAGCATTATTACGTCCGAAGTTTCTGCGGAAATGTTTTTCATTGTGTAGTAATTAGTTATTTCAAGACCAGCTTTTGTCCCTTTTGGTTGCTGGAAACTTGAATGAAATCCACAATAATATTGTTTGTATTCTTTTGTAGCTTAATTTATTCTCAAACTCATGAGAGTATTCTCAGTGTTTCGACTTCGTCGTTCTGCCAGACTCTGTCACTCTCACTCCACACTCCTCTTCAACAAGAAGCATTTTGTGTTTTTCCAAACTACGTTGCTTTGTTTAACGGCGCTCCTATAAAAAGAGCATCACCAGCCAGCGTCTAGTCCTCATTCTCTTCTTCCAATTTTCTCAGCACAAAGCTCTAGTTTCAACTTCTGGTTGTTTCAAGTCTTAACAGTTGTCCAGAAAACATGGCTATTTCAACTCGGAATACATTGGTTCTGCTCCTTGTGCTTGCCATGGAATGCAGTCATGTTCAGACAAGTTCTTCTTCCGATTTTTGGGGAAAAATTTCACGATACCGGCCTGACATGCACTTTATTGCACTGAATTCCTTGGCCCTATGGCAAAACATAGTACCCCCTGGTCCTATGTTAAAACAGTACTCCCCTGGTCCTATATTAAAGCATAGTACCCCCTACCTGGCCTTATGTTAAAGCATGGTACCTCCTCTGGCTCTATGTCAAAGTATTGTACCCCATCTCGCCCTATGTTAAAGCAAAAATATGCCCCTCCCCCCCAAAAAAAATTACCTCCCCTAAAATCATCCTCCCCTAAAATCACCCGACCCCAAAATTACCCCTCCCTAAATCCACCCTTCCCTAAAATAAACCCC
>JAQIWI010001161.1:0-18581 GCA_034698825.1 Deuterosminthurus bicinctus | reverse complement strand
ACAGTGAGTGTGGCTCGCTATTGGCTTTGATTTGATTCTAAATTATGAGTGAGACAGCCTCCCACTTCGTGTTCTCTCTTTTAAACCTTTTCCTTCCACTCGCTGTCCTCGTACTCAACAACACTTTGACTCCTGAGGTCCCCCTATTGGATAGCCATGTCGTCCAGTTGCTTTTATTGCGCGTTCTAACGGCTTTACCAATGGCCTACGTTTGCCCCACGGCGAGACTTCTCAGGGAACTTTGAACCAGCGTTCGCGAATAAGTCACTTTACGTTCCTTTATCCAAGCCCGTTTATTGCTTAATAAATACTGGGGATCGGGGATGAACTATAATTTACACAAAAGTCTCAGATTCAGGGTGGCTCGAGCTTAAATGCCAATTATTAATTATAATTATGTGTCACTTGCAAGGCAGACTGACAAAATTTTGTTTACCGAACGATACCAGTAGACCGTCTGACATTAATGTGTCATTACTACCAAAAGCACAAACTTCTACCCCAATCAGTTGACAGCCTCTATCAAAAACATACTCAGTTACAAAGTCACGACATAACGGTTCACAGAACACAGATTGTCTTATTAAAAAGTAAATCGTAACAATATTGTCCCACAACTGCAGCACTAGCTTTGTAAGCAAGAAATTTCCACAAATTTAGTTGAAAATTCAAACAAAAACATACAAAATCCGAAGAAATTTAATAACGAGCAAGTCTTAAATACGATCTTCATATTTTCCATTGTAAAACCATCAACATTTTTCTCATTTAAATTGTCCCGTTTTTCAATCGCTGTCAAGTTATACTTTTTACGCTCTAGCTCCAGTTGCTCCAGTCTACTTCTTAAAAAATGATCCAGCCTTTGGTTTTCTCTGTTCTGGAAATATTGACTAAACTTGTTTAAAACGCCTGCTGCCTCCAGTGCTCTCACTGTACCATACACTACTACTGCATTTGGTTGGGCAATGCTCCACGTGAAAGGATCCCCAATAAGCTTCTCCTTACCTTCGGAGCATGTAGCGCCAGGTTTTACCTTGTTACCGATTTGTTCCCAAGAACCAATGCCGTAATAGTTCTGAAATATAGCGCACTGCTTTTCATTCTCAAGAATGGAACGAAAAAATATAGGATCAAATAAATTAAAGTATGTCTTCGTTTTGTTTAGAAAATCTCTCAAATTTCGCACACCTCTAAATCTTTCTTGAAATTGGTATTTATCGTAGGAGGATACCCACGTAACTTGGCAGCTTTCTATTAGTTGCTGAAAATCTTGAATCCTCGCTGGAGGACTCGGCACCACTAAAACACTCTCAAGAAAAGCGGAATATATGTTGAATATTAAGAAAGCAGTCAGATGCCAGAGAAGAACAAGCGCTGCCAAACGGCCCTTCACACTGAAGCTCTGACACCCAAGGCAAGAAGCCAGCTGAAATAAAGGAAAGCCGTATCCAGCAAACCATGCTACAATTGCCAATGCCACCATCGTCACACCAATACAGATCCAAGAAATGACGTCCAAAGGAGTGAAAAAAGATAAAATGTTAGTGTACTCTGTTGCTTCAGTTCGGTTAGTGCAATAGCCGAAGGTGTAATATGCAAACTGTGAGAACACATCACGTTGTTGCCAGATTATACCGAAAAGACTAAAGTCCCCAGGGGAGATTTGAGTACTGTGATGTGAGGTTATGGTTATTTTTCTCGGCGGGTTGGCCTCCAAGGTTGCATTCATGTATTTAGCTATTTCAAGAGTCAACCAAATGGACGGAGCATAATAAGACTGCTCTCTTTCTTTCGATTTCGATATGAAATCATCCCATGTGTATCGTCCCCAAGTAGCTTGCCTATAAGTCAATCGGGCAACTTGATCAATGTTTTTCATTCCGCGTACAGTAACTTCCATAGGCCATCCATTGTAATTATAGCGCCATTGAGATTGCTGCCTACGAAATACTGTATCAAAGTCAGCCTTATCCTTCAGGAACAAAGTAAATGATCCAGGCCTCCAGCAGACTTCTTCTTCCTCGTCACAGTACAGTTGTAAACTGTACATGTCCGATACGTATCCGTGGATCAGCCCATTCTGACTTTTGGAAAAATCATCCAATTCAATAAGCAAAACATTGTCAGGAAGATATCTCGCCCTAACGTTATTCGTATTGTCAGCTTCCCAGTACGTCAATCGGCTCATTTCGAATTCTTTTGGAGCGAATATAAAAACAAAGTCGTGCTCAGTTCCTCTTACTCGATTGAAGTGTCGAAGGACCAAATTGATCTCGTACCTGAAGGGGGTTGTTTCTTGTACGAGAACAATGTGAGCAAGACATGTGAAACTAGCAGTTGAAAAAATATCATTGAAACGCACTAGATTCAAGTCATACCTCGTGTGAATTTCAAATGGCTGTTCCAGAAAAAGAAGGGAATTTATAATTCCACGGGTCATGTCGTCATCCAACTCTTTTTCGTATAAGTTAATGACTTTATGACACACTTGAATAGGTACGAAAACATCGTTAATTGTAATCTTGCCACCTTGTACCATCCAAAAATCAGGCCAGACGAAAGTTGCAAGTACATTACAAGCGAAGATCCACGAAACTGACATCTTGAATTACAGAAATAGCTGATAGAGTTTTCTCTGCTGGGTTCCAGCGGGAACACTAGGCTTTTGTAGCCACTTCGAGATTGCTTCAATATTCAATTCATCAATTTATCTTTATTTCATTAAGTCAACGCCATAGAATGTATGCGTGGCGACCTAGTGCATTTAGGTTAGTGCCTAACCTTAATTCGATACACGCTAACGGTTTGGACACGAACACTGTTACCGTATCCGTATTATGTCGATCCCTAAGTGAATACTCGGCCTACGTATCCAATAAGAAAACACTAGAGCTTTTTAGCGTGTCAACTTGATGCATGCAACGTGTATTCGATATTTACTTATGATTTGGACATGAATACTTATAGTTCCTAGTTGTCAAATAAAATTGAATTCAAAATCGTTTATAAATTAAAAAAGTATACTTTGCTTCCTAACTTCCGTCTGGACATCAAGGAAAAACACTGTTGAGAAAATCATTGGACTCATTTCGGAGTCTTTTAGAATAAGTGGCTTCGTTCGCCAGCTGTTTCTACAGTTAAGCTTACCCGGAACTATTTGACATATTTCAACAAGGAAAACCAAATATCATGTAAATGAGTTAACTTGACTTGTAAACAACTCGTCGTTGTTTTGTCTACAGTACACTGTAAACTGTTGCAGGAAGGACTTTTCTAGCCAGGAAATGTCGTAGCCGTGCATACGTTCGAAGTTGCAGCGTAAAAATTATAGCTTTACCGAACATGTCTAGAAGAGCATTTCCAGGGGTTCTGTTAACAATAAAGTTGTTAAAAACAAAATTTGCTTGCTGAGAGAGCCATGGTGGACATGATGGAAAAAGCACGCTCAAATTCAATTGATTACACATTATACTGGACTGTTTGGATCGTGGCAACAGCAGGACTACAACCCTTGAAAGTGGCGTTGTATAACTGCGGCTACATTGAGGCTAACACCGGTCTACTGCTTCCGTCGTTTCTTAAGCATTGCCATGGGTGTTGATATTTTCAATTACATTCTATTCGTAGCGTCCCGATGCTGTTGTCAAGATTTACATTTAAACTAAAGATAGGATGCTAACAATGGGTGCAATGCTTTTAGTCGCTGCATGTGCGTTGATGTGCTCACCTTTGTCATGCACCCAGCTTCTGTGCACAGGCTCCTCGTATAGCGGCGGCGTCATTGCCATTCTGGACCAACAAAACGCTCTGTGTCATTTCGCAGCCATTAAAACCACAGTGACCCTTACCATGTCAAATTTCTATCTTATCTACATACGTTAGTTGAAGTGGACTAGCTTTTTCCATTTATGACCCCAGTTACCCGTCCGTATTGACCTCTGACCCCCGAACAATCGGGGTTTTCTCATATCTCGGCAACGCATTGACCAATTTTCAACCTTTTTTTTGTTCGAAGGATCGTCGAAAAAAATGATGGTTTGCAGAAGCGGACATGAAAATTCGACGTATCTTCTGAAATATGTCGAAAAAACATGAAATTTAGGCACATAATTGCCGATAATTTCAGTTGCCGGTCGAATTTCTAAAATGTGAGAAATGTCATCCTGCATTAGTCCATAATCTATCGAACAAAAAAAAATCATCCTAATCCGACCAGAATTTGCGGCGTTATCCTTTACAAAATCCTAAAAAGCGATAAAACATCAATATTTGAATACTTTTCTATGATGATAAAGATGTTGTGTTCTATTTCAGTAAAACAGAACATAATGATGGATGACTGTTACTCCTTCTTGACACTCAATTTTTAATCAACTGGCGAAACAAAAATTTGTGAAGGACGGTGTGAGCACATTAAAGTACTACTATACAGCCTCTTGAATACGCTTCCAACTGAAACAATATTCATAATTAGATTATTTTATTTCGATTTAAGTGGACAGTTTTTACTTATCTTACTTTGCAGTCGATTCTAGTCAACCTCAGTGTGGCACACAAGTTGTTTCTTTATATTTTTGAAGTTTAAAATTTTGCTTTTCTATTACGGGAAAAGTTTTGACGAGTCACCACTGTTTACCTGTGTCTAACGATGATGTTGTTTTCTCAGTAAATAGAAGAGGAAACATCAGCTTGTCTTTTAAATTTCGTATTCAACTGAAAACCAATCAACGCATGTCTGTGCTGCAGCTTTCTGACGCCAATGGAAAAACTTCGTGACAAGCCACCATGTTTTAACCGTGAAAACCATGTTTTCATAAGGGAATACAGATCAACCACTTGTAAGTTTTCTCGGCTGATCAGCCTTCAGAAGCGGACAATAGGACGGGAAGTATAAAAATACTGCAGCGTGAAATCGAAAAGCAGATCAAGATGACGGATCAGTCTGATGTTCAGAACAAGTCTGCCTCAGTTGTAAGCTAATGCGATGATCAGTGTTGCATTTGGCAATGTTGCCATATGGAAACTGCGGAAAATTTCCGGGAATTCCCGGGAATTTTCCACACATGAGGAAATCTTACCCTTATAGATTTCCAGAAATCGAAACGGACACCAATGGAAATCATTGGCAATCTAAACCGGCTCAGTGACCCCTTCTAAAAGTTCATTTTTCACCTACTTTGCAGCTCCTAAGTCCACATTCTATCTTCGCCAGAGTTCTACGACAGGTTGAAATCACACTTTATTAGTTACAGGAAATTTACACTGAAAGTTATGTATTGACAATGAACCCCGTTTTTCTTTGTGATAAATTATTGCGGTATGCATTTTGAAAAACGAGTGAAATTTTGCAACAAGTTTATAGTGATTGTGGTGGTGAGTTCCATTAAAATAATGGAAGCTCGAATATCTCTGACTTAACTTGTAACTCCAAAAAACCTGGGAAAGTCGTTGAGTTAATTGGAAACTTGTAAATCTATCGCGTCGAGTACAATTTTTCTTGAATTCCGTAGCCAGTATTTATAAAAGGCTGACCTTTACACGAATTTAGGTAAATTTAATGGCTACTGCAGCTGTTTGGGTGAATAGAAGTGACTGAGAGCGCTTTTCGCCGTAGATTTTCGCTGTACTTATGCGCCAAAATTTCATAAGCTTTGTTGTTTCTTAAGCGTATTTTCATTGATTTCCGGTAGATTCCCAAGATTTCCAGGAATTTCCTAGAACATTGCGAAAATTTCCAGCCGATTTTTGATTCCCGGGAATTCTGCAACACTGGCGATGATGGGATGAGAGAAATGGAAGAGACTTACGCAGTAGTGTGATCTGATTTCATGGATGCAGTAGATTGGAATTATGGCAGTTATAGTACAAGATGTGGTGTGGGTAGCTACAACTCTCTAGCTTAGTTAGTTTATTATTGCTTTTTCCTCATCATGATTTTTATAAGTATGTCTTCGAGAGGTTGAGTAAGATCCTGCAAAGGCGAAATTCTCTTTCAAAATTAAAGGTAAGCCCGTCCTTTCCTTCAGTTGGAATTTCCGGTTCTCGGTGAAAACTTGCGAATTTAAATTTTGTTTTGCTGGAAGGCTGCTGCCAAGGCTAGACAGGCCATTATTTTTTGCGGAAAACAAATCATTTTTTTGCTCCATTGTGGCAGCTGGGACGATTATGATGATACTGACGACGAGCGGCGATTCAAGCTATTGAGTAACCTTGATTTGTATTGCATGTGAATCTCGAACAGATAAGTCTTCGCAAACTCTTCAGCATGCTGACAGACTTGTATTTTATTTGAATTTCCTCTCCTTCAGGCGAATGAACTGGAGATGACAATTAGGATTTGTTTCATTTGCATTTTCATAATAAGGGCCTGAAAAGAAGAAAAAGAAAAGGCACGCCGTAGACATGAGATTATGACTGTTCTTTTTCGTTCCTGTCTGGAGGTTACATTTAACAGCATCAACAGTCATATTTTCTCGTCATCATGATGGGTCACATTTTTCTGGTCATTTTGATATATTTTTGTAATAGTAAGTAGCCATATCTTTGTGGACAAATTTAGTAAAACTTGATGCTTTTCGAGTCTTGTCCATTATTGGAAACCATAATTACTTACCAACGCGATAAAAGATTTTTCTTAAAGCAAAAAATATATAATAATAAATATAATTGTTAAAGCTACGTACGCTTACGCAACTAAAGTAAATTGTATAAATTAAATTTCAAAGCTATGGTTTAAAGCACTGATAGTATTTTAATCTAAAGCATACTACATCCGCAATTCATGACTAAGCTCAGACTTAAAACTGTAATGTTCCCAGTTTTGATTCCTCGCTTTAAAAGAAGAATTCACCCAAGAAAAACGACTGAATTACGACCAATAAAATCCAAACGAAACTTCAAAAAACAACCGAATCCATTCTAAAAAACAAACGAATTGAACGTCTAAAATAACCCAATTCATCCTCAAAAAAGACCCAAAGTAACCCCCAAAAAATAATGAATTTCGAAGGTTTCGCTGTTCATGTGCGATAGCTATGGAGAACATTGGTAGGATCCACGAACACATTACACTGATAATAAGAAATAACCCAGACATTTATCAATTTTACCCGGGTTTTGTTGACTTAAACGTCCGGAATTCGAAAACACATACTCTAAATGCTGTTAACAAAGTTTTCAAGTGTTGAACTCGCGCCAAAAATCTCTCCAGTACTGTTCAAGATTATATTGTCGCTAATAGACAACCCTGGATTCACTCTTGCATCACTTGCACGCTGTGTGTGGGGCAAAAAGTGACCTAGATTTGATTTGGGTGGAAAATCTCCCACTGAGATGTCCAAGCCCACTTGACTTCGTCCTAAAGCACGACTTGCATTGAACCCTATGACGTACACGCGGCTGGAAATAAATGAACTGGAGCGAATAGTTTATAGTTAGTAGTACCAATTAGAATTCCAATGATAAGAGCCTAAAGAAGAGAAGAAGAAAAACGAAGCACGCCTGACACTTATGATGAGTGTTTTTGATGACTGGAATGAATTATCGTTTTCATCGGCGTAGTTTACTTTTTTCAGTAATGCATGGACCTGGGAGGAGTACCATTCATTATGGCAGTTCCACAAGTCATTTAGTCCATCCTGTACTTTAGTCGAGTGAGGAGAATAAAATGCAGACCTTGTTGGCAGTTTTTTTGTGGCCACCTAAATTTTTTATGGTCTGTCTGGCGCCACATTTCAAAATATTCTGGTAAAGTTCAAGGTGTTTGTGTCAAAACTGCACCAAACTTTACGAAATGTAGTGGAAACCGTGGAGGTAGTTCTACATGAAATGCTTCAGTCGTAGTACATCAGTAGTGCAGGGTTGAGCCGCAGAAGGCAGAAGCCAGTTGCCAAATTTTGCCGGAGCGTACTAGCATGGACTAGACAATACTGCCAACTTGTCCGACACATTCTCCAATCCACAGCAAAGTTTGGAAATGTAATTTTGGGCACAAAAAGAAGTAACTTTTAACTTATTTTAATGCTGAAAACTTGAGCAATTTTAATTTACTTAATTAAGTTTTTTTGAACAATGAAGTCGACTGAGATTCATAGGTGAGACTGAATCTGTGTTGATTTTTTATTGTTGGCATCTCCCTCGTCTCTTCCTTCGTACCCTTTGGTCCATCCTCAGTGAAATCGCTCCGCCGCAGCCAAGGCTTTATTTCTTGTAGTCCTGAAATAATTAACGCAAGAACACTCTAATTCCTGCCAAAATGTTATTGATTTGATTACAAACCAAATTCACCAATTTAACTTCATATACACTTGATAACACAACTAAAAGTTCGGGAAATCTTGCAAAGGCAACCAACGCCGTAACATAACTCACTTACAGAGGTCTCTCCGGGGTTCGAAATTATCTAAATTACCTGCAATAAAACGCCTGATCGCGACGAGGGTCCAAATAGACCATGTATATCCTCAGACTTGTCATAAACCCAATAGTCGTGAACTTTTCTGCAACAATAATACTACTTCTTATAGTTTGATCGTAAGAAGAAGAGACTCTCATTAAGAGATGTTATTGCTCACGCTCATATTAGCATCACAACGTTGTGTGGTTTATGTTAATTAGCAGCAGAAAATGACTATCTAGAAGCACTATGCCTAACCGGCAAATTTAACTTACCCAACCACGGAGCCCATTAATCATCAAGCAAGATTGATATTGATGATCGTAAAGACTTTAAGGAGGAAAAAATTGCCATTGGTTTTTGAATTTTATATTTCAATTAGATAAAAAAAATTATGAATTTCATTCCGAAGATGACACATAGCCTTGAATGGCTGGAGCTTTAGAGTTTGTACAACGACTTGCTACTGCTCATAGTCTGCACCTGAATGCTACAGTACGTACTCTAAAGCAGCAGCTGCAGAGGATCATGAGCTGACAGGGAAAAGTCTATTGACAAAGAGAGTCCTTTCAGTAGTGCAGTGGCCCCACAGGAATAATTTGGACCCTATACATACCAACATTATTGTTTCTACAGCAACAACTAATTGCATGTAGGATTCCACCATGACCACTCACTAGTGCCATTGAATTGAGCAATAAACTCACTCCAATTTTGGAGCCTACCCAAGCTGTGCGTCTTTTTTGGAATGCTTGGACTCTTCCTCTTCTTCTGCACCCCTTCCATTCACCCTTGAATTCTCCGCACCCTTGAGCCAAATGCATTAGAATTTCTTACAGGAGGTACATGAAGGCATGTATACCCATCCCAATTAAAAAAAAGCACACACACACACACACAAGCAAGAACCCCACAGTACTGAATCAACCTTCGGCCAGTTCAGGCTGACTCTCTCTGCATTTTGTTGCAGCATGAACGGAGCTCTCTTTTCCACTCGGAAGCAAATTCCGTGTGGGTGGTTTAGCTAGAAATCACAATGATGTAGCTGGTATCAATGTGGGCGCTTGTGCTCAGTGCGGATTCAAACACGGAAAACACGAGATCAATTTAAACAATTCACCGACTCTGCAATAAAAGTAAGTGAGTTTGTAACACAATCCCATGTAACATGACTCATTTAGTCACTCTAAAGGAGTTGTTATGTTATAGGCTTTGGTATCGACATGAGTAGCATTTATGGTCCAAGTCCCATGCATTCTAGTCCAAAACCTCACAAAATGTGGCAACATTTCATCATCCTCCTTTTACTTGGAAGTCTTCGCGGTGGTTTCAAGATGCAAAATAAGGACAAGATAACACAAGATCCTCCAATTGATTGAGGAAATGCAGTGGTTGTCTGGTTGGCCTTCGACAACCTTTTGAAGCCTAATGCTAATGTAGGCCAATGAATAATTATGAGATACGAGTAAGTTAAACACTTTTTAAAACTAAGAATAATGAATATAAAAAACATTAATGTTCATCTATGCTATGATCGTGGGATGAACCAGGACTGAGCGTCATGGTAGAGTTCAACTTGATTCACTTAACTTGAATCAAGTGCAAGATTTTCATCCAGTTTGTTTTACCTTCTAACACAAGCGGAGTGATAAGTATCAAAGTCCTGAGAACAGTGAATTTCAATGAAATCATTATTGCCTTGGACAGTCCAAATAGATCACACAAAAGTAAATGATTCCTGTACGTCGTGTAGCGGGTTGCAGTTCAGTTATTCGTCGTCTTTGGAGCTCTGAACACCAAGGACAGTGCTAGTCTGCCCATCAAGATTGAGATTATTGTTGGCCAGTAGGTCAGTAGACAGGAACTTTAGAAACACGAAGAGGAAGGAGGGTCAAGAGGTCATGATGATTAAATTTAAATGTATTACTACAGTGCAGTGTGCATTAGATGGATAAATGTCATGAGTATTGAGTCAGCTAATCATGTACAAGGAGTATCTGAGAAATAAAATAAGAAAGTGGCTTTATTTTCCGTTACTTTTTAATTGACTTACTTATTTTAGTATGCTGAGAAGCCTATCTCGGTTTAGTAATAGCGGCCATTGGTGATGTCACTAACCATGAATCTCATCTGGTTGTTCTTACCCTCGCCCACAACTTTAGTGATCTCGATGTCTGGAGAACAGTTGGTTTCGGCAAAAACATCACCGCGTACAGTTTTAGTGCTGTCCAAAGCGATCGTAAAGAAAGTGCTGGATTCCGCATGCAAGTATTCCAAGTAGCAGTTCACGTATGCATCTTGACCCTCTGCGGAGCTCTGAACACTAAGCACAGTGCTGGTGTGCTCATACAGATTATTTTCGGCCAAAAGGCCCGGAGACAAGGAACCAAATGAACAAACGGGAACCAAGGGGTTAAAAGATGTTCCAGATGCGTTGATAATAACAATATCAGCGGACCTACTGGCAATTTTGGCAGCCCACAGCTCTGTGTTGTTCATTCTTTCCAGGGCTACTTTAGTAAAGGAAGCTCCAGCTTCATTAGCTATCTGGATCAATTCTTGCACCGTCTCGGCCTGCAAAAAAGAAATTGCATCAAATTCAATAAAACATTATATTTTAGGTAATCAAAATATGCAGTGTTACGTACCTCACAGTAAGAAATTGTGGCGCCCAAAAAGAAAGCCAGCGCCAGAAAACGCATTCTGGCTGCTTTCTTAAATCTTTAGAGAGCTGGTAGTACAGCAAGAACGACAAGTCAAGGTCTGATGAATTCAATTTGACTTTCTTGCGGTTTTATACAAAATTGTACATTTTGCTAAATGTACAGTATGTTACTTGCGTCATGTTCGAGTGCTAGAAAGATGCGCAGCAAGTCTTTATTTCTGCTGATTTCATGAGCACGTGAAAAGAACACGGGAGCAAAAGTATCTGAGGTCACAAAAAGAATTTATTACACTTAACAGCTTTTAAGTGCACATGATTAGATGGTCAGTCATGTCATGAGTCTTGAGTCAGCTTTTGTGTATGAAGTGTCAGAGAAATGAAGAATGTGCATTATTGCTGAGTTCAATAGAATGAGCAAAGTCCAAGAAAAGTAAGCTTGGGGCTTTCCGCAAGTCCGTTGTTAAACATAAAAAGCCTTGTATTGCATTGACTGTATAATTATTAAGCGAGAGAAGACATGGGATTTGAATGTTAGTGTTGACTGTCCCTGAGGTTATCAGGGGAGCAAAAAGTGAGATAAGAGAGCGAGAGTGAATTACTTGCTCAAGGAACGAATTGATTTATTAGTGCCACTCGGCACGCTTATATATGAGATGAACAGATAGCCTCAGTACTACAAGAATTGACGTTGTTGACCGCGCTTACTAAACACGACATCCTCCTTACTACTACAAATTATTCTAATGTTCTTAAACCTTAACTTCCACAATGACTCCATTGTCCTAACAATACAACTTTCTTACTTTAATATCTTACTAAGCACAGAGTCATCAGTTCAGTAAATTAGAGAAAAGTCCAAGTTCAACTCCTTTGGACTTTATCCCTCCTGTTCAGCTCAGCAGTTAAGGTGCTGACTGTTACAAAAGTGCTAATAAACTTTTAACTAGACATGAGGGGAATGCGTATGCTACTTCTTAAAAGCTTACAAAGTGTAAGCTTTACATTCAGCAAGTAGGGCTGTAGCCCGTTCTAGCCCATCTATGCGCTACGCAATTGCTCCTACATCTAAAAAATATTGCTTATGGAATCTGCAGGTTATTTGTTGCCAAAAAATTTCCTTCTTAACACTTCCAAAGCCAAGACAAAGCATGCACATATAGCTCCGCCCATTAAAATATTATAAGCAGTCTTTAGCTGCGTCAACTGCCAGCGTGAAAATTCACTAACATTGCCAGTTGTGCATGTTGTTCGTTTGACAGCTCGTCCAGGTATCCAACGGTGTGCCAAATTCTCCAATATGCCGGTCTCTTCGATACGCAGTATTCTGAAAGAATTTAAGCCTCACAAACTAATTAGTATTATTTTTACATTTAAATGATATGTTACACCTGTACCCAAAGTTAATAGCAGATCGATTTTCGAACCCCTTGCGCGTGAACATGAACCAGCCATACTGCATAACACCAAACGAAATAATGCTTTCAAGCTCACATGGAACTTTTTCTAATGCAATTTCCGTCGCATGAAACGCCGTCTCTTCATCCATAATGTATTCAAACGGTTGGCTTAGAACTCTTCGTATTGTAGATACAAACGTGTCATATCGGAATTTGGACTCTGATGCTTTTTTGAGTACTTTCGACATTACTGGATTGTTCGCAATTATCGCCTACAAATTAACCATTGGACGATAGTAAAACATTGTTGATGTTTGTGTCAATCAAAAGTTGTTTGACTGTATTGCCCTTCGGGTCTCATACATCAGCACGGTACTGCAAACTTAACTTGATCCATTTCCGTAGCCAACATCGAACGAAACATCATACAGGGTGGCGCTGAAGTCCTGATACATCGAATTTTGTCTATATTTCGAAAGCAACCTAACAATTTGGCACATGGCTCCTGCCATGAAAGGTACAATGCATAACTAGGTGCATTGCATTGCAATAATGCACCTAGTTTAAGTAGTTGAGCCCGTTTTGCAAACGGCCCTTCATAGGCTCCACAGAGCAGCGAAGTTTGGTGCTCCTCCGGAGTAGCCCATTACGCGACCCACTTATTGAATAGCTACCTCGGAACTCCTGAAGGAGTTGAATTCAGTCCTTGATTTTTTTTTACAAAATAGGCAGGAATGTATGGGACAACTATGTGAAATTGCAAAAATTTAGGACAACTTTTTCTTGAAAAAGTTGGACTGAAATTACAGTGAACTTGAGTCCTGCTAAATGCTTCCAAAACAGTACTTGGCAGAATTAGCTTTCTGAAGCGCGAAAGCACAGGGCTTTGAGGGCGATGTTTTTTTGGCCAAAGCCCTTTGGGTCCATGTAAATAAACATGCCTTCAAAGTTGTTGAAAGCACAACCCTGAAAAACGTGTGGGGCATTTCTGTGTTTTGGCTAGTTTAGCGAGTATTTTCGCATTACGTCGTAAAGATCATGCTACCTCTGCCTAACGCAGTGAGTCTCAAAGGCATTCATAATGGCCTCAAAATGCCCATTGCTTGGCCTTATAATGCTGGTGGCTGGAGCTGGAAGACTCCAGCTAAGATTTAATGGAATAATAGCACGTCATCTTCGGTAGTAGTAATTTCTGCTGGCTGAACTGCGTACCACTTTGACAGGGTGCCGGGTTTTTTCACTCTGTTTCACGCCACAAGCTACTTCAGCTAAGGACCTTTTAATTTTTTGAAAGCCCATTCCTTACCATCTTTGAAAACTGACTTAATTGAAATTCACCCTTTTTTTAGTAGAATGTGCAAAACTTTTCTTGCTCACTGAGAGAGATTTTGACGGAATCAGAGTTCCACCAATACTAGTAGCTACTGGCCAAATATTTCTGTAATGTTGCGAGTAGTGCTGCATGGGTCAGCGGATTTTCTCCAAATTTAATGGGCGTGTGCGGGATGAAAAAAAAACGTCCTCTTAAAAAATTTCGAGGTCGTATGTCGCACCTAACCGTAGAAAACCCGCATAAACGAAAATCGGTTTTCATTTAATATCTCTTGAACGATAAGAGATATTAAAATGAAACAAACGGATCTAAACTCAGCAAATTTTTCACTTGTTTTCCAAATTTTACTCCATCGAAATCCCTCATGTTTTGAGTAAGATTCACATTTATTTCAACTTCGAGGTCACGTAGGTCAAATGCCTCCTCTCACAACAATGTTTTTTTCCACTACGTATGTAGAGCACATTAAAAACTATCGAAAACCACGATTTAACTTATGTTGTGAGGGGTGGCATTTAAGTTTTCATAAAAAGAACTTAATTTTAATTAATTTGGGGCAACAAAGTTAAAGAATGTCTGTGCAACGTTGCCGGTGGTCTCTCCCTGTCGGTGGCTACTCATGCATGCTTGGGGTGAGTCACTTGAAGAAACGGCAACCTGGAAGCATTTCTTCCGCACAAATGCCATAGCTTTCTTGCTCTATGGCATTTGTTGCACTTTTAAATGCTAATTTGCTAATTAGCGAGTGATCTGTTAGCGGCCAAAGTTGGCCTATCTTGTTAAGCTAAATTTTCTCTACAATTTGGTATATGTTTCATGTATACACATGAAAATCAATCTGCAGCATTACCTGCAACATTAGAGAAATATTTGGCCTACTACGCTCTCTTAGCTGTACGCAGGACCCAGAGATTTTACACAAAGAATCTTTAAAAGTTAGCTCATCTAATGAGTGTATTTGATGGCAAAATTCATTTCACGTTTCCAAAGTAAAAAATTTGCTTTTTAAGATTATACTCCTGTTATTGCACTCGAATTTTTTTTACAGCAGAAGGCATTTAGTTCGACGGCTCTAGTTTCATCGTTCGGGCCTTTAAGCTTTTGATATTTTAGCACAAGTATCATAACTATGTAGGCTCCTAACAGTAAAAATTACAGAACCATGCGGCACAACGCTTGAGTTTTATGGACTGCCAAAGTTATGTATCAGGACTTTAGCGCCACCCTGTAAAAGGACGTGACAAGTTGGGCTAAACTGCCAATTGAGTTAACTTTGACAGCACCAATTGAAAAGATCTTGGCTAAGTAGGCCAACATGAGAACGAGGACTGTCATGGAAGCAGTCAATTGGATAACCCTTGGTGGGAACGACCGAATGTGTAATGCTGCATCTGCAAGTAAATTTATTGTACTTTGTATTATGCTTTCGGGTTGTTAAAGTAGTTGTGCCTTGCCACGCAATAAAAATATTCTGAGAATCTGTAAAACTGCTTGGGAATAATTCGCACGTTCAACTTGATAAACTACGAGACAATATGTAGCTGAAACAAGAAGGAAGGATAAAAATAAAGCAAGCCAGACTGACGATGTAAAAGGAGCTACCAACACATTGAGCATGGTGCCTTCGAATGCACGGTTCAAAAACACGTGAGCTCTATAAATTCGAATTTACTTCTGATACAAATCCGAGCAAAAACGAAAAAAACAAACAAAAGCTAATAACAGCAAACGGTCCCCCCTGTGACAAGTTAAAAATCCCATGTCATTTCTTATAAAGACAATGGCCATTTTTGATTTCGAAAATGTAATTTTTAAATGTGTTCTAAGAGACAAGCAGTCGAACGTCTTTACCCATAAAACATACCAGGTACGAATTACCAATTCCCCTTAATATCGTTTGGATCTGCTTGTTACACCTCGGGAAGCTGCATTGTTAGTGAGGGACTAATTAGATCAAGGAATAAATTTTTTGGGGGAACCTAGATGCTAGACTGTGGGAAAGTCACCGTGTCAGGAAAAGTTCGTCTGACGCAGCACACGAATTTGACAAAATCAAGGGTATGTTTGTATGATCACCAAAACTGTATGGCTGCACTAAAAATGGAACTTTTGACAGATCCTGTGTCATCAGGAATATCTGTACTCCATTTCTTATTATTATCCTTCAACACGACTTGTGTTCGACAGATGGCTCTATGAGATACATCCAAGAACTTATTGTGTATGTACTTTATGAGCTTTTAGTGACACTAAGTAATATACAGGCTGAGGAGAGGGGCTGTTGCATGCACGTAACACACGTAAACTTGAAAATTCATATGGCAACGAATTTTAAGATTATGTTTACGATACGATGACGTATTTACTTCTACGTTGTACCACGCAAACTGCCTACCTCCCCGTCTACAGTACCGTGGGAGCCCCTTCTTGCAAATCCAGTATTACGTCAACCCGAGCCAGCAAGATATATTCCTTGATTCTTTCAACCAGCAAAATACATATCGCCGCAAACCATGCAATTGCCTGAGCCTGAAAAATCCACGGCGTCCCAGAATTCTCAAAGGACAATGGGTCAACCCTGTTTATGCTGGGAAGTTTCTTCTCAGCATGTTGTAGACCTCCATCAGTAAACTTGATGCGGTGCCATTTCTCCCACAAACCATAAATTCCTGAGCTTAACAGGATTTTCATGCGGGCCACCGTAGAACCCTTCAGGGTGGGGTGTAATCCACTCGTAAATTCGTAACTTACTGGCTGCGAAAGATAAGAACTATCAATGTAAAAGTTATTGGCTACCTTGATGGTTGGGTCCCTCTGCATGAGCTGGTTGAAGAGCTGCCAGTACTTTTGAAAGTCATGGTCCGGGATCAAAAACGCCACATTCTTGTTTGACAAAAGAAGTAGCCGGCTAAGGGTCTCTGTGTTGGCACACTCTAAGGTATACCCCAAATCTACTTTCCATAACTCCAAAAGCTCTTCATTCAGACGTCGCTGCTGCTCAGTTGTTTTCCAATCCTGCTCGGTTCCTAAAGAAGTAATGCTTGCTGATGGAACTTCCAGATGCCCATCAAGCGCATCCGAAATTGACTCAGGGATATCACAAGCAGCGGGGGCCGTACGTTTAACACACATGGAAAATTTACGTGGATCTTGATCGGCACATTTGGTTCCGGTGCTACTTACGTGGGACTCATTTACCAGAACATACGTAATTGTATCAAGGGGTAGTTGAAAATAATCGGTATAATTCGTGAGGTAGTAAAAGCTTCTGGTAGCATCTGAGCTGAATATGGCAGAGTACACATTGATAATAAAAGTCGACAAAATGAACCAAGACACAACCACAGGTGTGACAATCCGGCTAACTTTTCTGCTCAAGCACTCCGAAACAACCGGTATTCCTGAGTGATGATGCTGACCAATGGCTGTAGCGAAGATCCAATGTGCCATCGCAGTGGTCAAACAAAGCAGTCCGACTTCAAATCGCTGACTTTGCATCCGCAGAGAACCAAGCAATACTACCAAGCAGAACACTGCAGATGTAATCATGCCTAACCAGACTGCTGGAAAAAATGGTGAGAAGTAGACATGGTACGAAGACTGTGGAGTAAAAACTCCAGCCGTTGTCACAAATTTGGCAGCAGTAGTTCTGCCAACCGGAAACGATTCCCTCGGTGGATCTGGAACATGTGAGGGTGCTATTACAAAACTTGGTACACACGGCCGATTTCGTAGATTACGCAGATCTTTTGGTGGAAGAATGAAGCTCGCCATTGCGTCGGCTATTCCAGTTTGCGTCCCTCTCTGAAATGGATGACCATCGTCGTATTCTTCTGAACTGTAAGAGTTTATCCAGGAAGCGTGGAAAAATTTTGCAGTTTCCACAATAGATTTTTCCATTTTATTTCTACAGGACTCAAATGTAGAGCAGTTGAATGGCAGACTGTCAAACAAGTCATACATAAGAGCTCCGGAAAATCTCGGGAAAGTCTTCACATCCTCGTTCACTTTTAGAATGTATAACAAAGGGAAGCCTTTAGCGCAAATATACCCCAATAAACCTAGTGGGTGCAGGCGCGGGCGGTTACTTTGGTTAGTGATAATAATGTAAGACTGCGGGTACAAAACCGCCAAGTTATTGGTAGGAATGGCTTGAGATACATGCCTACTGTATCCTGTTGGGACCATGTATTCTTTAAGAGATTCCGTGTTGTAATTCCACGAAAAGAACAGTGATGCGATTGTCAGAAGGCATCGAGGAGATCGGACTCTTGCATAACTTTCTTGGTAATACATACTTGAATTCAAAATTCCCGTTTTGTGCGATAAAATGATGGGAATTTTGTGAGCAAAGACGTGGAACAAACCGTCTGTATCCACGACATGAGTAAGACATTTCGAGTAGAGGTCGATTAGAGGCGAAATATTCAGTAGCGGGTGAACTTGATTTGTGAATGTTGGCTGGCTGGCTGAACTAATCATTGCTGTCATGGTATTTGAAATTTTGGTTCTGTCTCTACCTGAAAATTTTGGCGGCAAACAGTGCTATACGACTAACTAAGAAGATAGAACTAAAGACGACGTTTGGCGAGCAAAAAGTTGCTATTTTCGTCTCTAATTGCTACTTCAGTATAACAAAATAATGATCAAACCATTATTTTATTGTAAAAAATTATGGATTTGCTGCTTCTACTTTATTTGTGCTTCGTAATAGAATATCACGAAACGCGAGTCTCGCGGGCCTCGAGGCAATTGTAATAGCAAGCTAATGCAAATTCTAACAATTTGGAA